>WBMZ01005994.1:0-70232 GCA_013400975.1 Atrichornis clamosus
GCCGCCCGCGGGTGACAGGTGCCTCACCTCCTCGGCGAGCCGCAGTGGTTCGCTCCGCCGGCGGCGCGGGGGAGGCGGCGAGCCCGCTGCAGTCCGGCCCCGGGTGGCGACTGCCGAGAGGCGGAGGACGGGCCCGGCCGCGGCCACGCCGCCCGAGCCGAGCTCCGCTGGCTGCCTCCGCCCCGGCTTATCCCCTCCTTCCCTCCTGGGAACGCTGGTTTCCAGGCTGACCCCCGCGGACCGGGCCCGCCCGGCACCCGCCCGTTTCGGAGGAGGCAGCGTGCCCGCCCCCACGCGGGAGGGGCAGCGTCCCGGGTCCCGGGAAAGCCCCCGCTTCTTCCCGCTGCAGGAAAGCCGTGGGGCGCGAGTGGCACCGGGCGCACGGAGAACTCCTACAGATCAAGAGCCGGCGTGTTCCCTCCCCCGCTGTTGATCCATTCACTCAGCTTGCCCGAGCGAGGAACCTGCTGGTGACAAACCCCGGCCAGCCGCTCACAGCTCCGTGGGCATGGCTTGTTCTGGCAGCTGCTGATAGGGACGGAGGATCACACTGGATCACCCTTGGGGCAAGATAGCAACCAACATGCCTTTGTTGTTTGTTACCTGGGCGAGTTCACCACAAAAATGTTTTGGCTTTATACAGCGAATAAGAAAACTTAATTGCGGAACATGAAATCTCTAGGTAATTTGTAAAATTGGCAATCCAAGAAGGTAATGGCTGTTAATCACATAGCAACTCTACAGCAAAGTTCATTAAACTAACTGCACAAATATCCAGAAAGTGGCCTGGGGATGTACACTGCAAAGTGTGAAAACTAATTATCATGTATACAGAAGCAAGACAGTGGTGACTGAAAATAAAGATATGGGTTATATAGATCTTAACTCATTAGTTTTAATGAGACTGAAACATGGGTACTGTATACCGTTGAAGTGTTCACAGATGTCAGTCTCTAGCTAATTTGCACCGAGGGGATGCAGGTCAAAACGGTTTGCCTCAATAAAGTTTAAACACCCAGTATGTTAATATTGACAGGCAAACAACAAATCTTATAAGATAGCTTGAAAACCAGCATTTTGATAAATATGTACACAAGAGGCCAGGAAGAGAAGTGAGCACATTTCAGTATTTTTCCCACTGCTGGCAGTAGCCTGTCCTGGTGCACCGCACAGTCCTTGCTCAGGCTCCCGCTACCTGCTGATACAGGCACGGGAGGAGATGGAGAGATTCTGGATGCCCAGCGGGCTGCTGATCAAGGCTATGCCACAGCACGCTAACACAGCAGGGAGGAAAGGAGATCAGATGAGATATGGTATAAGCGGAGATTTAGGCAGCCCCTGAGCTTCCAAAGCAGTCACAGGAAGCTCCCATTCCAAGAATATTTTCCAAAGCAGAAGAATGAAGGAATGACTGTTTCATAGCTGCTTGCAGTAAGAGTCCTACAGGTGATTGATTCCCTGCACAAGGACTGAAAATATTGCAACTAAGCAGGACATTCCGTATTAAATTCTAAACATCAAATAATACAACAAATCTGAGGCCGAGCCTCTCTGTCACTGTCTTTCTATTGGTATGATTTTGTAGACATGAAGCTGTAGGAACATTTAGAGAGCTGCTTGACTTTTGAAGATAAAAATATATTAACAGTAGCTCAGATATCACTGAAGAATAGAGATATAAAGCAGAAATTTAAACCTTTTGTTTCCTTTGAGAATTTTGTCTAAGATGTGGAGAGGTTGAAGAGCTTAGCATGTACCAGATACATATCCTTAAGAGTTTTATAATGCACACATGTAAACAAGGAAAAGGGACAGAAGCAAACATTAAAAAATCAATGAAACAATTGACGCAATTTTAAAGAGACTAATTCACATCTAATTATGTAAAGATAATTAGGGAAGTATCCACTACCTTATCTGTAAAGCTGGAGCCACAAATATTTAAAAATTCATTTTCTAACAGAAATTGTGCAAACAAAATGGTCACTTCTTACTCATCATGTATGTGTTAAACAGTGTACCCAAGAGAATAGTTGTATTTTTTCATGGCAGAATAGTGCAAACTACCTCTATATTATACTTGAGTAGAAAGTAAGGAAGTGAGAAGACTCACTGATAGAAGCAGCACACATAAAATGTCAAGTTTTTTACAATAAGAGATAATGTATGACATTTATGTTTTCTTTAAATGTGCTGTAAGTAGACAATATAAATATCCAATCAGACAATACCCAGCTTCGAAACAGAATCTAATGCAAAATTATTTTAAGTAATGTCACATTTCTTTGATAGCACCTCAGGTTCATAGCCAAGATGTATAGAAACTACTGGAAATTTTGTCTGCTTTATCAGATACAGCTGGGACCCTATGTAGAGGTTCCGCTTTGGTTCCTGACATCTGAGTTACTCAAACTTACATTATAATCACTTACAAAAAATGTTCAATCTACATCCTTATTTACACAGTGCCTATGTGAAACAATATTATTATAATGCTAGGATAATAAATTGTATTTTGTTTCAATTGTTATGTTGCTTTTCAAGACAGTCTCTTCATATATGAGCAAGGCAACGCAGTTAACTATAAAAATCAGAATTGGTTGTCCTTTCACATTTTGAGTACTTTTGTCATAATTGATTTGACTGGAAAGTATTTTTAGGGTTTGCTAAAGTATGATTGATATTTCTGTAATTCCTGAGCAATATTAAAATGCTGCACAGCATACTTCAGAGAAGATAAGAGACCAAGGGCCTCCTTGCTATGTTAGTGTAAAATCAGAGTAACTTCACTGGAGTTAGAGAATTACTCCATTTCCGAACCAATGGGAATTTAAAATCTGTTCTGCTTAATATTTGCATATGATAGAGTATGACTGTCATTTTACTTTCAACGCAGTAGCAATTCCATTCAAATGATTCTGAATTCACACATATGGCAGGAAGAGACCAAAGTTGTTTAACCTTATTGGCATCACCTTAAATTATACTCAGTATCTTTTAAAACCAGTTTTGATGCAGTCTCACAACACTGAAGACAGTTGATTTTCTGTTTATTCTATATGTGTGAATTATACTTACTTACAAACAGGACTATTTGGATGCCACTGATAGGTTGTTTCAAGTCACTTCTGTGCTTTTAAGCCACTCAGGTTTTGAAAAAGTGATGTATTTGCACAGCAGAGCAGCAGTGTCAGTTTTTCCACATGGCTCAGGCAAAAGAAGGAAGTCATTGCATCATCTGTCTCCTGTCAGTGTCTTTCAAGTCTTGCAAGATCATATCTATATGTTCACATAGAAATGGAAACTATTTCTTTAATCTGATCTTCAGCCAGGAAAGCCTCTGTCTGCTATCCTGCCAAAGCACTGGCGGGGAGGAGGTTTTTCTTCCTTATACATACCACAACATAAACAGAATTGAGTTCTATTTTTTAACACTTAGCCATGAATTCTTATTACATAATCCAGTTTAAAGAAAAAGATCTGGTCTTAACAAGATACATACATTTTGGCAGATAAGGTACATTCAAGTCAGGGTTCCCCTATACAAGAGCAGCAGACACTAAAATAAACAACAAACACTATAAGTTGATAACCTGTAATTTCAAACATGAGCAGTCTGTGATTGCCATAAGTGTAATTCTTTTATACAGGAAGCCATTAATAGTTAAAAATTGGAGCTCATTAATATCACTAATTTGGCAACTTCAGAAGATTGTGCTGTTTTTACATAGAACATGTCAAACTACTTGAAAGCTCAAGAATAGCATCAAAAAAAAGAACTTTGTCCAGAAAGATCTGAAGAAAATCTGCTAATGATAACAAAACTGCGTATTCTAGCAGTTTACGAGAAAGGTAAATATTAGCATATGAAGGCCTAAACTCAGACTAGTAAAGCCTTTTCTCAGTTACTCCGAGGAGACTTTCACATCCATTCTTAAACATTCTACTTTTAAATTATTCAAGAAATGCACAGCTATGGCTAGAATAAAATAGAATTTTCAAGAGGGGAAAACATGAATTATACACTGTGTACAACTACTTACTTTGAAATGGTGGTTTTGCCTGCATTAAAAGCTAGAAATCTTAAGAATGGCCAAAAGAGCTGTAATTCACAAAACTTTACCTCATGAGCCCTCAACATTTAACTGTGCATTTACAGCACAACTATTAAATATCAGCCTAGTTAGAATGGTGGCAGCTAGTTGCAGAAAATGTATGATCTCATGGAAAAGAAAAAGACTAAATGTTTCGCCTGCTAGGATTTGCTAAGAATCAATCCTGGCAAAACTCATGTTTCATGTTAAACTATTCAGGTGGGAAAACTGTTGGGAAGCATTCCATAAAACAGATTAATTGACAAAATGAATAAGATTGTCCGAGGTGAATGGTATCTTTCACATACCTTGACTCATAAGTATCGTATGTAGATACATGATATAGAAAACTCTCCAACATCAATGAGGAAAATTCAGACTTCGTAATGTTACTAATTCAACTATTTCAAACCAGAAAAGCAGAAATAAAAGTTGAGAACCTCACAGTAATTCAATAATTATCTCTTTATGGAAATATTTTCTTATTGTTACAACATTAATTTTCTATTAAAAAGAAAGTTTTTCTTAACAGTCTGAATCTAAAATACAGAAATGGCATTTTGTCAGTATGTGCAAAAGCATTATCTCAGAGTATTTCTTGTGCAGTAGACATCTAGTTATTCTTAAAAAACACTTAGTGAGCCAAACTAGGAGAAGGAGAAGTATACTAGGAGGAAGAAATATACTTGATGATCAGAGCTTACAGAGTGTACTTGACACTTGTCAGTAAATAACACACAAGCAAATCTGATTTACTGAGTTCAGGAATTGATACCTTGGCAAATCAGGTAACATTTTGGGCTGTGAAGAAGAGAAGACAGCAAGTTCAGTTTTCCACCTCACTGTTCAAATTTAGTGGCACTTTGAAGCCTAGACTGACATTCAAGAAACAGCAGAAGCGACAGAGTTCCTGAAAACACGGGTTAGAGTTCACAAAAGACAGCACACAACTGCTGCCTTGCAGTGTGAAATCTATTGCCAAGTGGGAAAAATTTTTCTGGATTGCTCCACCCTGAACCTGATGTTTATGCCTCTATTTGAGCTCACATCTTAGTAGTCTGTGTTCCAAGCCCTCCTGGTAACATGAGTGTAGGCTGGTTATCATTGCATTAGTGGGATTTGTTTCTCCCTTTTCCTTACAAAAATCTAGTCATTGGAATAAATAAAAATGAGAAAACAGCTGTTTAGCTCAAAATAGCAATCTATTACTTATAGAATATAGAACCAAATATAGTTTCCCATACCTTGGTTACCTACCATGTACTTTGATTAACTTTTCCCCTACCTTACAGGTGCTGTCTTGCTAACACACCCTCAGTGAAAGTTGTCTCTTCAAGCTAGATTTGGAATCAATTTAATTTAGTGCATAAAAGCATTAAATACTTAACTATTGTGTTCTGTATGGCACCAGGTAACAAGCATATGCCAGCCAAAATATTCCATTATCTTGGACAACCTGTGTTCTTTGCCAAAGGATAGAAATAATATCGTTGTGCTGCGGTCACTGTAGAAATACAGGTTACCAGTTAGAGGCATTCGTTCTGTGCTAACAGTAAAACACTTGTGTAAAGAGAAAGAGCAATCAAGAAGGCTGACCACTTCATCACACCACTGAAAAGAAAAATGAGAACACTGCCATCAGATTGGAACACAAAACATAAGAATTAATGAATCAAAGTCTACAAATTTAACTATGCCATGTTTAAGAAAGGGGAGGAACGTTCACATTAATCAGTATAGCACTATAGAGGAACAGGATTACATAAATATTTGCATGAAACAGAACGAGGAATTGCTTGATGCAGAAGAGCCAAGTTCTTCCGGGGGCTGGGCCACTGCCCAAAACAAAAACACCCAGCAATAGCTGCTGTAAGGGTAGCCAGCTTTGCACAGGCAAAGGCATTAAGGCACCAGGGTAACAGAAGAAGAGCGCACCCAGCCGGGTGCTGACCGCGGGTGTGATACCGACCTTCGGGCTGTGACACAGACCCGCGTTCAGCGCGCGCCGCGAGGCGCTGGCGAGGAGCTCCTCGGCGCACCCTGTCGGCTGCAGGGGGCAGTGCCGCCCCCGCGCGGCGCTCTCGGAGCCTCCCGCAGACACCGTTGGCGGGAAACGTGAGGGGGGAAAAGTGGGGAAAATACTGGGCTTCTCTATTGCTCTGCAGGGTGCTGTTTCGTTAGCTCTGTAACATGTTAGCTCTGTGCATCTTTGGAGAAGGGAAACCTCTTGTCATTTCACTGTTAAGTCAGTGGCTAAATCCACACAAGATATCTGGAAAATGAAAGCTTTCCGTTATTCAGAAGCTCCACTTCCTGTCCTTCGAGAAAAGGGTTGCGCTCTGGAAAGCTGCGTGACGTTACAACTACTCTGATGTAACACATATTTCTGGTAGGAACAAAGCAGATGCACATTCTCATAGCAGGGAAGCGACCCTAGAAGAACTTGAACATAGAAGAACTTGAGAAGCTTAACTTGGATCAGCAAGTTTTGACTAGACCTACACAGTGGGTTTAGAAATGGATCCTGGTCACCAGGAGGAGAAGGTTCTGTCTAAACCAGAGGCAAACAGCAGTCTTGCTGTCAAGACAATGTATATTTACATACAACTCACCCACCGTTTTCACCAAACAAGTAGTGTCTGGTTTGGTCTTTCGTATCCTTACTGTGAAATGGCAAAGAAACTGAAGAGCTCCAAGATGCATCTACTGAATGGCACTCGGGACTGAGAGGGCCACAGATTATTCAAGTGTCCCCTGTTAAGGGTGAACATTTTCTTTTATTCAGGCATGGAGTCATGCACACTTTAGCAGAATAACAAGATCATTTTGTAAATAAGCTGATAGTAGGGTTTGCACCTAAATATTTGTATGTGCTAGCGTCTGGACAGCAAAAGCAGGTACTGCAAGCAGGCTGCCTCATAGCCCAATAGAAGCAAACATTTAGTGTCTCTGGACCCAAAGTCCAGAGTCTACGACAAGTGAACAGGACGAGATGCAGAACCAAGAAGAAATAGAATGCAGAATTTTAACTGCTTTACCAAGGTCTCTACACAAATTCAAGTTATGGTAAAATTCTTTATGATGAGGTCATGTGACTAGTTTTTCCTCCATTTTGTGTGGCAGTGCTTTACGTAATACACTTCCTACAAATGCCCAACCTCTCTTCCCAGCACTATCTTGTCATCTAAGAAAAATGGCTGTAAAGAAGGTGGGGAGAGGGGGCTGGACTGAAGGATGGGTAAAGTAAAGTGAGATTACAGCGGTCTACACTAGTTGAGACCTACTACCCAGCAGTCTGCATTAGCTTCGCATCATACAGTGTGAAGGAAAAAACACATTTAGGAATAAATGGTAAGGAGGTGGAGGCAGAAAGGAAATACAGGTGGCTACAAAACTGCCAACAACCTGTCAGATCTGACAGGGAAGTTGTAAGGAGTGCATGAGGAGCAAAAGAACTTGACCTTTGTTATTTATCTTTTTTGGAAGTAGTGGAATTTTCGGATATGGAATAAAATGACAGAACTAAAATGACAGAAACAAAAGAAAAGTTAGCTGCATGTGTCCATACTTCTATATAGGCAGCTTTGAGAGTCCCCCCAGTGCCTTGACTATGATGCCTATCAGGCATGAAATCACTGACTTTAGTTCATGTAGGTTGTATGGTAGAGGCACCATCTAATCAGTCCCAAAAAATCCCAGCTGTAGGTAAACAGTTTTGCCTTGTGTTTCAGTAACTCCAGCTTGTCCTGTAACTGGAACAGGAAAAGAAGTTTTTAAAAATAAAAATTAGAAGGAAGGAAGCAGCTCAGGCAGAGCAATGAGGGAATGATTAGCTTGCATGGCAGTGCTCCTCCCAGACTGCACAGAGGACTGACTAAGAACCCAGAAACATCAGGCAAGTAACTGGGCTGGGAGAAGGGGAGGACAAGAGAGCATTTTCCTAGTCTCCTGTACTTGAGAACTTACTCAATGAGCTTTGCACAATTGCTATACAAGAGCATATACAGGCAGTGAAGAGACTAATCTCATTAGACAAAGAAATTCTTTCATTATTTAACTGCAAGGAAAAAAAGTAACTGGATATTTAATATAGTATGAGGTAGTAGTAACTCATGGTGCTACTACTGGTAATTCTCAGTGCCATTCAGAGAAGGAAAGAGAACACAGTGCACCAAACCTTCAGAAACAGCTGAGAGAGTGGGAGTTTAATAAAACCCAAATTCACTAACACTACTGTTCGCCCATGCATGGTGTTCTCAGCAGTTTAAGTACTTTGGGGAGGCCATCTGAAGCTATACATAGATGCATGCCCGCAAATGGGTACTGCATTACTATTTTACTATCTTTGTAAAAAATATGAGAATGCTAGGCCTAAGTTTAACTACGATCATTTTTTCACTTCCTACAATTGCAACGCTGCCAAGCCCCTGCCAGATGCTTGAATAAGATTTGTGGATTGCTGGAGGGAGTCTGCACCAAGTAAGTGAGTTTGAGATTTTGCTTTTTTTCGTTTTCATTGCTCTCCATCCTCTCTGGACAGCAGATGGTGGCATTTTCATGAATGGATCATTTGTTATCAAGGATCTTCTCATGACTTCTCAATATAAAAATCACCTAAGCATCAGAACACAGGACACAGTAGTGTATTACCTGTTTTAAGTTTAAAAGGACAATTGAGATAACTTACCAGAAAAAAATGTGGAAAAAATCCTTTCTGTTGCAAAAAGAAAACACTGAAGTTCTGCTGTCTTAACTACTACATATTTGCATTGTACCAAGACAGTAAATCCTGAGTTTTAAAATCAGGATGAAGATTCTTAAATTATCAAATTATGCTTCTTGAATTCATTAGGTTTAAAAATTATGAGCCAGTCAGTAACACTGTCAATCAGGAAGGAGAATGAGGAATGTTTTTCTGACTGTATTGAACTATACAGGAAATGTCTGCAAACTCCCAGACTGCAGAAAGCACTGGATTGTTTGCAAGTTAAATTTAGGACTCTGAACCTGTACTGTAAATGTAGAAATATGGACAATACTCGCATAAGGCTAAACTACTTATTTTTAGGCAGGCTTTCTGATTGTTGCGCAAAGCATTTCCTATTACTCTTAAAGGCCCAAAACACTTCTTATTTTCCTTTTAAATAGATTTGCTGAAGCTTGCATACAGTGCTGCTATAACAGTAAACTCACTAAATAGTTAGCAGAACTATCTGTTGGCAATAGAACAAAAATTGGGAAAGAATGTTGAATAGTGGGGATGTATATCATATTACTAAAGAAAAATGAAAAAACCCTATTATGATCAAAAGTCAGGCTGGACAAGTCACTCAAGGATCTCTGAGTACAAGTAATCTGCTCCTGACACCCCTTTACTTTTTATGGGTCTGTTCATACAGATAAGTTTCAGAAAAATTGCTTATACCATTTTCCACATCTATATATAGCACTTACCCGTTCTGCCCTTGTGGTCTGCAGTCTGGCAACCAATGCTAGCAGGAATTTCAGGGATTCTGAATCTCAAAATTGAGGCCTTTATTTTTTTTCTGCCTTCTTTCACTAAAACCTTTGCTCTATCAAACCATCTAATTGCAAGGAATGACTTCTGCTACAATGCTCTTTGAGAAAATCAACCTTCTGCCCACTTCTTTTTCCTTCCTTGCCAAACTGTCTTGGTAGATGTAAACCATGTGATTCAGCACTGAATGGAAATCACTGAGCATGTAGCCTTGTATAACATTTTGCCTTTTCCATTTCATTTGTGGTGAGCTTGAAAAGCATAAACTTGAAATCAAATATCCAACCATCTGCAATTAATACCATTACTAAGATACACAGTATTTCTCAGACTTAAAACTACCTGTAATACTTTGTACCAGAGAATATGTGATGACCCATGATACTTACCAGCCATGCTTGTCGTCAGAGACTGTAATGCCAGAAATCTTGAGTTTGATCATGCCTTCCATTTCAGCAATAACTCAATAGCAAGGTCCTCATGGATGCACTATCAAAAAGAAAACTAGGAACTTCTTGCTAATGAAATGAGAAAGCTTGCTGGGATGTACGTCAGTAGGGGTATGATCCTCAGGCCACATAGGTGGGGAAGTTCAGGACATTTTTTTCTAGGAATGAGTCATGAATTTTTCACTAACTGATTCATCTGTAACACAAGAAATTTTAAAGAGGACACATACAGAAGAGTCTGTATTCTTCATGGAAGGCTCAAAATTGGAGAAGAAAAATAGACATTTCAGAGGAGAACTATATTTTTCTTAATTAGTGTGCTAATCTTGGGCATGATTATGACAATGTTTATTTAACTTTTTGCCTTCTGAGAGCTGAACATAACTCATCACAGACCAGACTGTTTTTAAACTAAGAGTAATTGTTGCAGGCTATACTGCCTTAAAATGTTTTAAAAGTAGCAATTCGTATTAATTAGAAAGTTGTTCATGTCTCATGAAGTACCACTTGTTCTGTGTTGATTTTTGAGAAGAGAATTGATCTTGTGTTTATTTATTTATTTTACATACCTTATGTAGGTGTGATTGGTTCTGTTATTTTAAGTATGTGCAAAATTACATGTATAAAGTAACAAGGTAATGTGAGGTAGTATTTTCTAAAAAAAAAGCAGAAGTCTTAAATATGGGGCTATGCCATAATTATTTCTATGTACACTTTGAAAGCTGATTGTGTATATTTAACCAATAGCAGGCAGTAGGAAATGATAGTGATGGTGCTAATTTTTATGTGCTTATATAATTGTTTAACCAAGCCTGTACAAACAAATTCAATGAAGTCCAGGTCAGAATTCTACATAATTTTCTAACTCTTTTCAAACTTACTGAATGAAAAGGATATAGACCAAAATCAGGAGTTCTGCTGCAGGGTTGTGGCCATGTAGATTGCTACAGTGTACTTGAAAACCCCCCTTCAATAACAAAACAGAAGACATAACCTTCTTGACTGTAGGTAGCTGTAGGAACTCTCCTTTTCCCCTTCTTCTTCTTAGTTAAGTTAATCACAGTTCATAATAAACACACAGGGGAAAGCTGACTACTAAGCCTCTCCTGTAGCATAATCTTATCCCACCGCACATGCTGGGGTCTTGCTCTACGTGGATACAGAGCAGAGAGCAGCATGCAAAAAGTTTCTGCACTTCCCACATTAGGATGCCATGTTTAGACACAGAAAAGAAGGAGGAGTTTTTCTCCATGTCCCTTGACTACAGAATCTGTAGCTTTGCTTGCCCAAACAAGGCAGAGCTCCCAGTATTGTTCTCTTTACCCCTGCACACAGGCAAGGGTTAGGTACCTAGGGCCACTGAGGGAGGAGAAGTAAGCAGAGCATTTTTCCCCAGAGCCATTGTTTTGAGAATTCAAGAAGGCCTGACACATAGCTGTACAACTCTCCCAAAATACCATCATGAACTCAGTCTTTCTAGAGCTTGCATGAGAGTGCTTGTCATTGACCCTGGCTGGACATCAGCTGCCCCTCAAAGCCACTTTAACACCCCCCTCCTCAGCTGGATAGAGAAAAGAAAATATAACAAAAGGCTCCTGGGTCGAGATAAAGGCAGGGAGAGATCACTCCGCAGTTATGGTCATGGGCAAAGCAGACTTGACTTGGGGAAATTAGTTTAATTTATTACCAAGATAATCAGAGTAGGCTAATGAGGAAATAAAATCTTAAAACACCTTCCCCCACTCCTCCCTTCTTCCTGGGTTCAACTTTACTCCTGAATTCTCTACCTCCTCCCTGCTCAGAACAGTGGGATAGGGAGTGGGGGTTGCAGTCAGTTAATCCCATGTTTTCTCTGACACTCCTTTCTCCTCTGGGGAAGGACTCCTCACACTCTTTTCCTGCTCCAGTGTGTGCCTATTCCACAGGGTGCAGTCCCTCAGGAACAGCCTGATGAAGTGTGAGTCCCCCATGGGGTTTTCCTGGTGGCATCACTGCTCCAGTGTGGGCTCCTGTCTCCTTGGGGCCACAGGTTGTGCCAGGAGGCTCCAGCTTCAGCCTCCCACAGGGTCACAGCCTCCTTCAGGCATCCACCTGCTCTGGCATGGGGTCCTCCACAGTCTGCAGGTGGATCTCTGCTCTATCATGGATCTCCATGGGCTGCAGGGAACAGCCTGCCTCACCATGGGCTGCAACCTCGGGCTGCAGGGGAATCTCTGCTCCAATGCCTGCAGCACCTCCTCCCCCTCCTTCTCTGGCCTTGGTGACTGCAGGGCTTTTTCTCTCACACGTTCTTACTCGTGCCTTATCTGGCTGCAATTGCTTCCACCAATAGCTTTTTCCCCTTCTTAACTATGTTATCCCAAAGGCTCTACCACCACCACTGATGGGCTCAGCCTTGGCCAGCGGTGAGTCCATCTTGGAGCCAGCTGGCATTGGCTCTGTCAGATATAGAAGCTTCTATCAGCTTCACTCAGAAGCCACCACTGCAGCCTCCTGCTTCCAAAGCCTTGCCATGCAAACCTAACACATTGTGGGAACATTCTGCCTCTTGAAAAGAGCACCATATAGATCCCTGTCAGATTGCTGTGTAAGTCACAGTCATGTTACCAAGGACAAAAACATAACCCCACTTACTAGCATAGATCCTCTTTTAAACCTAAATCAGCATCACTTGAGTCACACTGCAACAGCTTCACTAGTGTATCACCAGGGCACCTACTGAGTTCCTGCGAGCCTAACTCCTCTGCTACAAAAACTGAGCAGAAGACAGCCTTTAATTTCAGTCAAATCAGGAACAGACCAGTCCTGGGGTAGGTTATGCTTCCAACATACTGAATTATAGTTGTTTCTTTAGTGCTATTTTTACTTGGTCCTGAACAAATTCCTTGCCAGTTGCTCTAAGATCTTCTGATCTAGAAGTCCTTTCTTTCCTTAAAAAAAGAGTTCCACTAAGTTTAACTCAAAAAGTGGTATGGTAAAGGGAGGATCTAATATTTTTTCAGATACAAACAGTATGAAGCTTAGTAGTAAAAATAATCCTAGGACATGTCCTACACATTGTAATATCTGCCTAATATATGAGAAAGGACTGTAGCAGTTCAAGCAGTAGCTGGAAATAATAATAAATGGGTTGTAATCCTTGAGCTGCTTCCCACCATTGTAAAAGTTAAACTATTTTGACACATAGCCTACTTTATTTCTCTCTTACCTAACCTTACTAACTTACACTTTTAGGTTTACTTTTCATAAATTAAAAATTTGCAGTAAAAGAGACATCTTGTTTGAAGGACTACTTAGTGGTCATTAAGTTACTTGTTGCCAAATTCTCAAATAATTGCCTGAAAGGTTTCTGTAAGGTAAAATATATTTGGCATGCATAATTGGAAAAAAAACAACATAAAACATACATTTCATCTTTTAAATAGACAATTAAAATATTTTTGGTTTACACAAGACTACATAAACAAATAACAAAGACTTTGCTGGCAGAACTTTCTCACTGCATCATTAAAATAATTCTGCTTTCATACCTCTGCCCTTCCTTAGGAATCAGACTTTTTTTTTTTTTCGTTTAAAATGACTACTGTTATCTTTGCAGATAAAAACTTGCCCCAGCGTATTGATGTTAGACATTAATGTCATAGTCATAAGATTCTTTTAAATGACTCTTGAAACATTCTGAACAGTGCTTTTTCTAAACTAGCTTACATTTTAAAAGTGCCTTCAAGCTTTTTATCTCATTATGAAGTTCAAATAGTAAAACACAATAAAACATAGATCATGAACAATCAAGCATAGTACCAGAGAATAAGCACACAGTAGACAGATTTTTAGTGATTCCAAATTATTTGATGCATGTATTTCTTCAATGAAAAGCTTACTTACTGAGAAAACATTCATTCTTTTCTTGGATGTGTAAGAAAAAAATGTAGATATGATAGTTTTGCCGCCTGTTGGAATATTACAATTTAGAAAAAGTGAATTTTCTGTTAGCATGGTTTTACCAAGATTTTCAGCAATAAAACAGCTGGATTGTTAACTTTGACTTGTACCATGTTAAACTTAGATTAATTCCAGCAGTGAGGCCTACCTTATGCATTTTGAAGAGAGTATAGCTGTACATTCCACAGCCAGGACTACACAAGTCCTTCTCTAAGCTCTAGAAATGCAGGCTCTCTTTGCGGGGGAAGAAGATACCTGCTGCTTCACTGAAAGCTTTCCTAAAGCACCTACCTTTGTATAATAACAGAGGGAACTGAATGGGTTCAATATAAAGAAGACCACAGCATATAACCATAGCTACTGGAGAAACTCACAGTAAGTTTGATGTGATTCAAACCAGTTTAGTTAGCAGCACACTAATTTGAACAAAATATTTATTTTAGTGAGTGTCACAGCAATATTGACCAAAAAAATGTGTCTCATGCAGCTCTGTAGATTAGGCTGATTACAATGAATTAACTAACTTAAAGTTTGGTTTTAAGTACAATTTTCTCATGAAGACAAGCCCACTTTCTTGGAGCATTGCCCACATTTATCACACTTGGACATTTTGTTCAGAGCAGACATAACATTTTTGATAATATACAGTATGTAGGATAAAGCTGCAGCAGTTTGTCATGAGTGGGCTGATCCTCGCCCACTTGAGTTAGACAGGTTTTGGAGGACTTGTGAGAACAGCAGAGAGCTTCTCTCGTGATTAATAGGCACGCAGCGTTGTTCAATCTCCCGGGAAACAGTGCTGTTGGATTGGGGCATGCTGTGACGAAATGGCAGTTGTATCAGCCCTGTCCTTTGTTCCACTGTCTCCTACCAGATGTTTAGGAACCACCACCATTTCTGCTGTTCCCATATGAATATAACATTCTTCCTCACTACACCACCCAGACCCTCAAGATAAGCAGCAACCCTGATGCTTTTTTCTCCAGAAGAATAAGTGTTTGAGATTTATGATTCATCACTGGCAGCAGTCTTCAGTTTCTCCGCTAATAATCATCTTGCCTAGTGTCTGTGGTCAGCAATTAGGGATCTAGCTCAGGGAACAGTAGGGAACAGAGTGTTAAGCAGATTACCAATACTAGCATTTGGTGGCTTGTTACACACCACAGCCACAACAAGCCTGTTTTACAGACTGTAGTAAAGAGAAGGAACAGTCTCTTTCCCAGCACAACTCCAGTTAGGTCAGCTGGTCACTGGAACAAAGAATATTTCTGCAGTGTAGAAAAATCCTTTTCATGCATTTGGGTTTGTTTTTTTTTTTTAATGCAATAATCTCGTTTTATTGTAGCTTCATGCACAAGCTAAGAAAAAATATTTTAAAATTTGAGTCCTCATTTTTAAATACAATAACTGCCATCAGTGTTTGCAACACTAATTACTGGTAAGAGACAGAAATGGGATTTCTTCATTTAATCACTGGATTAGATAATTAATCACATCTATATCTGATATGTTATCTAATGCAGAAATAACAATATTCTCCCTCAGATTCTATTATTTCAACTAATTGCAAAAGAGAAAAAGAAGTTTTTCCAAACACTGTGATAATATTTTATGGGCACTTTTTCTTTTACTCTCTTTATGTTTGTGAAATAGAGATCAAAGTAATTACACAAAGGCATATATAAATACTCCACCCCCAAGCCACTGGAAAATCAAATGATGGTAAAGAATAGAAAAATTAGTTTAAGATAAAATAAAATTTTTAAAACCATACATTGACATTTATCCTCCTATAATTCAAGTTTAAATTGTGCTATATTAAAACTGAGCATATTGGTCAAATTTAATTCTCTGTAAAGAATTTATTTCTGGTCTTTCCTGTGCATCAGCATTTTTAGAGAACGGCAACTTTGCTGCAAGATTTGAGGAACCTGCCTTCTTCTCCTTTTGGAGGTTGTCTTTCGTAACAATATCACAGATCTAAAAGCGGGCAAACATTTCTCTATCCTTTTCATATTGTTTTCTCACAGTAATGAAGTGCAGTGTTCCCTTCTTGGTATTTCAGAAAAATAATCCAAATGACTATGACTATAGCAACCAAATAACGGCCAGCTTAGCAGGGCACCTCATTAGACTTTGGAGTGACTTTATTCATTACTTCACATCACTCTTGAGGGATCCTTCTCCCTCCCATGAAATCACAATAAACAACCTCCATTGTAGTTAATACTCAGTCATGGTAAGAGGGCACTCAACACTGCAAGAAACAGCACAGTTCAGTTCTGGAGCCAGGTCACTGCTACCACCTGGAAAGCCTTCCCCAGGGATGCTTTCTGCAGGATCATTCAATAATCTCTAATATTTTGCATCCATGACGTGGCTCTGTATCTCTGCCACACATGTAATCAACTCACCTTCTCATGACTACTATTCCCTCCTCATCTTCCCTGGACTGTGAGCATTTACATTTAGCACAGTTTCCCTTTCTACCATTCTGGAAGTCTACAAGCAGAATACAAGAAATACAACTCTACAAGGAGAACATACAGCAAGTAGGAACCCTACAGGTATACAAAACAGACTCAGTCTCCTTCCAGATGTCTGGTTTTTTTCCCCCTCCTTCAAAACATAAGCTCTAGTGCCTTCCATTAAACACCGGAGAAGTAAATCTTTGCCCACTGGTAAAAAGGAAGATTATTATTTGACTGTTTCAAGACTCATCAGTTCTCATTCTCTGGTTCCCATGGAAACTATCCCCAGTGAAGTTTGAGAGGGGCTTTGTGTGCAGCCGAAATGACAATAATTATGGAGAGAATTAGGTTACTGCAGGGGAAAATCTCAAGTAATTTTCAAATTTTGTCCAGACCTTGGATGGCAAATCATCTACTAGTTTCACTTTTGCCAAATAATAAGGTAGAAATGTGCATTTTGCCATGTTGATTTTTAGTTCATGAGATTTTTTTAAGGAAAAAAGGTACTAGAATAAAGAAGAATATTTTATCTGAACAGAGACCAATGTTATTAGCATAAAATAAAGAATACACTATTAGGCTAAAATTAGTCCAACAATGTTTTCTGAGAGAAGTTGTATCTAAATTTATGGATAAAATTCTGTCATGAAAGGTATATCTACCCTCTCCTTTGAAAGAGTGAGACTGTTCCACTGTACCTCTACTATAAATTAATTTGATGGAACAAGGAATAAAATGGCCCTGCATCTTCAACAGAAAAATACAGAAGAGATTACAGCAAAAAAATGAGAGGAAAAAAAGGATTGACTTAAATACAAAATTTTATAAGATATATGCGCACTCCATTAAATTCTGGTCCTTGATGAATGAAAAGCAGTGGATTCAATAATGACAGTATTTCCTAAAAAATTCCCTGTGCTTATAATTGAATCTAATTATCTTGTGTAGAAAGAAGCTATATAGATTTAAAACAAGATGGATAATTGAAAGTGGTTGCAACGATGAGCAATATTACAGATACATGACCAGTAGGTAAAGTATTACAGAAATTATGATTAGTAACTATTTTATATCTTTTTTGGGTTTTTTTTAATTTGGAAATAGTATAGGCAAAGAGACGAAAAGGAACAAGGACACTAGCATGGGGTCCTACTCAGTTAAGACTACATTCAACAGAGAACTTAAACACCTCTATAATTGTATAGCAATTCCAAAACCATAAGCCAGGCATCTACAAGTGCCTACTCCAAAGGGCACCTCCCACTTACACCTGGAAGTTTTCTAAAAATTCTGCTTCTGTACAAGCCAAAAATGAAACATCCTGGCAGTTGTGTCACTTGCCTATTCTAACTGAAGACCCAAAAACCCCAGGTGACACTGGCCCCCAGGGAGCCAATACCTGTACTCAGATCACACCCAGCCTACAGCTGGAGCTCACAGTACTTCACAAAATGAAGAGGTAAATATTTTCTTTTTTAACACAGCCAGAGAGGATGAAATTGTTGCAAGTGTTTATTTTCATACAGTATCCAGCTGGTTAGAGCACTCACTGGAAAAAAACATGAGACACCTGGGTTAAAGGCCTATCCAGCATGAGGAGGTTCCTCTCCTGCCTCCTCTTTGTCTTCTGCCTTAAAAACATGCTTAAATACCAGGCTGGAGGATAGACATAGCAGAGAGGGAGGGGAACAGAAGACAGGAAAGTACCTGTTTACACCTGAGTAGTTAGGGCTGTCCCCTGAATAACAAAAATACAGAATGGACCCCTTGGACTTGTTTTGGAGTTGTGTTTAAAATGTACAAACAAGTCTGGAAGCTGAGAGCAGAGTTCAGAAGTTACCCCTCCCTCCAAGGAGAGCCAAGCCAGGAGTCATCCTCCTCCAGGTCCCAGGACTCCCAGCCTACTCACACACTCGGCAGCACTGCTCCCTCCCCAGCTCTAGCCTCCGGGGCAGCCTACTAACTTGGGCCTTTTCCCAGGACCTGGGAGATGCATCTTCAACATGCCCAAGTGAGCAGCAAGCCCTCATAACCTTCTCTGTCAATGCTTATGCTACTGATTCACACACAAGGGGTGTAAGGAAGAGGGAAAACACCATGGGTTTGGTGGGGATTTGTGTGCTGTTGCTTTTTTTTTTTTAAGTAAAAGACATAGAAGGATAAGAGCATGTACCAAAGCTCAGAGCTTGCATGCACTGGCAGGAGAGGCAGTGTGCCAAGGGAAGGAGATGCCTCTGGCCCACAGAGAGCTAAATGCCAAAGCTGCAGAAGGAGGCAGGAGTCCTGAAACATCCCTGTTCTCGCTAATTGCCTCAGTGCAGCTTCCTACTGAGAATGCCAGCTCTTTCTGATCACCCTTCCCCATATGCAACATCCATCACCCCGACGGTTTAACAGAGGTAATTATGGTGCCAAACACCTGAAAGTTATGCACCAAAGCCTGCTACGTCTTCACTCTGAAGGCTAGATGAAATTCTAGCCTCTACAGACCACTGTTTTCCGTTTGTTAAAAATAAGCTTTATATTCCACTGGATTGGCAAGGATAAATGTACAGAACACTGAGATGTTCAGGCATTCAGTAACAAGATAAGTAATAAGCACAGGATAAACCTCATAGAGATAAGATCCCTGTCTGAAATCTTATCTATGCAAGCAATAAACCTAACAGAGTAATATGAATGTGATACAAAACAATTAGAATA
This sequence comes from Atrichornis clamosus, assembly GCA_013400975.1. NCBI lineage: Eukaryota > Metazoa > Chordata > Aves > Passeriformes > Menuridae > Atrichornis > Atrichornis clamosus. The sequence goes on from WBMZ01005994.1 coordinate 19,178, forward strand.
TTGAGTTGGTTAAAATAGACTGACCAACCAACACGGTGGGAGTAAAATATCCCTACAGGCTATGCTAAAATCACAAGCTTTCTGCACAAAAGCCAAAAGCAGCAAAACCGCCTTCAACATTTTCTCCCAGTTCTGCTACCTACGTGAAGGAAAGGCAGTAACAGCCTAGGCCAATACTTACCCCTTCAAAGCAGCACAGCAAAAGAAAGAAATGGGAAATCATAAGGAACTGGCACAACCAAAACAAGATAAAAATTTTTATCCCTGGACTGGGGAGGGGAAGAAGCAGAAGAAGCAGAAGTGAAAAGCTTTGCATAAAACAGAGTGGGGCTCAGACTTTGACCCCACTGCTAGGGCTGCCTGAAGAAAGACATTTCTGCTTCATGAAAGCTGAGATTTCAAAAGCTGGCTTTAAGCCAAACCAAGAAAAAATTTTCCCAGCTAATGGTTTACAAACATGACTTTTGGAAAATAAGCAATATGCTTGATTTTCCATCCCATAATGATCCTGCAAAACAGATGCAGCATTTGTCATAAAACCACAGAATTTAGACTTTAGCTTTAGATTTTTGTATTTTTGTCAGTGCAACTCAAGTTGTAACTACATGGTTTGATAAAACTGCATTTTTCGATGAATTTCTCTGAAGTTTCAGTTCTTAACTACTCACAAGTAAGATTCATGATGAAAGCAAAACTACAGAAAAGACAGGAACTTGACACAAAGATCAAATCAGAAAATAAGTCCTAACCAAGAGAAAAGATGGATCTTTTAAGGCATGACCTTACCTTGTCTAAAGAGTATATCTATCCAGAGTTCTGCAGAGTTTCACAGTGGTAGTGATTGCCATTAAAAGCACACTCATATGGACAAGACTAGTGGACTGTGTGTATAAAGCCTTAATAATTCAGGAAGACAAGAGCAAATATACTCATCAAATTAAATAGTTCCTTTCTCATGCTTTTGCAAAACTGTGTCTGCTTTATTGCTGTGCCACAGGAGCTTCAGCCCAGATTGATAGCAGAGCCTCACTCCTGTATATAATCGAAGTCACAGAGTGAAACACAGAGATAGTAGATCTAAGGTTTCCTAACCTCCCTGTCCTTCAGGCACAGAAATTCATTTGAGAAGTTGCCCATTTTTCAATTGAACCATATACATTCTTTTTTATATGTAGAATTATATGAAAAATAGGCAGATAAAAATAAGTTCAGTCTGGGAAAACCCAGAATTTCAAACTCTCACCACTGTGAACTGGTAAGAGCTGCAGAGCTGTTTAGCAGAGGCCCCAGTTTGGAAGCCTAAGGTTGCCATCTTTTGGAATTGCATGTGAATTGTGTAGCTCCCACACAGTGCCATTTCATGAGGTCAGGAAACAGCAGTAGCTTAGTGAACAAAACTTTGGATCAGACAAATTGTCTATCCTGCTAGAAAGTCTTCACCTCAAAGTGTTTTAATCAGTAGTAGTATCCAATTTCAGAAGAAATTTCCATGTTTTTCTTGTCATCAGTACTTACACCACATAGGTAAGTTCAATAATGGTTCTACAGGTCAGTGTGAAGGACCCCAAATCAACCTCCATCTTATGTGGAAATGACACAGAATCTTCCTTTTGAAGGCAACATATGAAAAAGCTTTCCATTTTAACCTCCACCCCGTTCCCCTGCCTCGTCCCCATGCTCCTTTGAAGCCTCGTCCTCCTCATCCTGGATGAGAGCTGGCCCGGTGCTCACACAAGAGCTTTCCCATCTCCCGTCTGGTATGGAGTTACTTACTCCTTCCCTTGCATGTCCCACTCTACAGTCCAGCCTCCTTTAATCATGCAACTTGTGTTGTTCTCACAGAAGATGCCATCTTTGCTCTCCTGCCTCCACTGTGCAGCAAATGGGACAAGAGGCAGCCTGTATTCCTTTCCTGTCCAAGATGCCTCCTTTCTAGCTCAGGATCCAGAAAATGTCAGCAGATTAAACTGTTTTCCAGATGACGAGATTCAGTTCATATCCTCAACTTCAACAGCAGTTGTTCCTGAGCCGAATGGAATTTTAATTTAAAGATACTATACAAAAGCCATACACACCACCAAAGTGATGGAAATAGTGTCTGTATAAAGCATCTTTTCTTACTAACACCTCATGGTGGATATGCCTGATACAGCTGGTGACTGAGAAAATTGGATTACGAATGAATGACATGGGTACCATACCATCCAAAGTTCAGGATATTCATACTTCAATTCAGTTCTCTGGCCTCTGTCAAGCCAGACTTTGTAAGATGTTGGCAAAGATGGCCAACATCCTTCCAGGCTATATTAAGAAAAATGTTGCCAGCAGGTTGACAGAGGTGATCCTTCCCCTCCCTCTACTCAGCACTGGTAAAACACACCTGGAGTACTGAGTCAAGGTCTGGCCCCTCCAGTGCGACATAAACATTAAACTGGAATAATTCCAGTGAAGTGCCATGAAGGTGACTGACTGTAGCACCTGTCGTATGATAAGAGCCTGGGAGAGCTGGGGCTGTTCTCGGAGAACAGATTGGAGAATAGAAAGCTCAGGGGGATCTTGTCAGTGTGTATAAATACTGGATGGGAGTCTGTAAAGAAGATGGAGCCAGGCTCTTTTCAGTAGTTCCCAGTAACAGGATAAAAGCAATGGACACAAATTGAAATATAAGACATTCCACTTAGACATAAGAAAACACTTCTTGACTGTGAGGGTGGCCAGACACTGGAACCCTGCTCTAAACTAGGGTCTAAACTTCCCATCAGTTCATAGTGACCACATATTTGCTTTCCAAAAATATGTCTCCATGAATCTTGCCCCTCAAAGGCACTCCTATGAAACATCCCCACAGTTACAATCCTGTCAACCTCCAAGTCACAATGTAAAGCTCTTGTTACAAAGTCTGCAAAACTCTCAGTTACTGGGTTGTTGATGGGTTGTGACTACTGCTGACCCAGGCACTCTCACTGTCCCTCTTACTCCTTCCGTCATCTTGTTTTATACTTAGTGTGTAAACTCTGAGAGTTAGGACTGGCTTTTTATTCTGTGATTATACAGCCTCAAGCACCTCATGCACACCTGGAGTTCCCAGACTGTAAAAGTAAATAGTAAAACTGATCTGTTGATGTAAGTTTGAGCACATTATCTATCACTTTCATTTTCACATACTTGTTCAAGAAGGCTTTCATCGTAGAAGACATTCATTTCACTTAAGTTTAGCCATTTAAGTGCCAGAGATCTCATGAAAAGACAGATAAGCATCATCAGAAAGGCATCTGTCTCACTTATGTCTCATCACAGGCTGGTATGATCCCGCCTCTCTCTCTTCATTCACTAGAAAGTGAGCATAGAGACAAAATTTAGCCAGCTGAGATGATGAGAAAAGGCAACGTTTTGACTAGCTGTAAATCTACATGCTCATCTGTAAAAATCTAGCTTTGAAAACTTTTACTTACATGGCCTGAACAAAACCTCATCTTTTCCCCCCAAAAATGTCAGAGAATAATACAAGATCTCTTATAATACATAATTCATATGATTTCGTTACAGGATTATGCTTTACTAGTTGCAATTTTTCATCACAGAAACTGAGAGGAGATTCCAGCATGCATCTACTTCTTTGTGCACCAACACAGCTTTTTGAGAAAACAACCATTTTTCTCATCACAGACTGTAAAGTTGTTACGAAACACAAAAACCTACCCAACTGAGCTATTCCAATTTCAGATAAACTAGTTTAAGTTCTGGCTTAGGCATTCCTAAAGGATCCTTCAATGCTTTGCAATTTAGACAATATTGAAGTAGCACCAATAAACTAAAATTCTCATTGAGGACTCTGAAAATACTGCTAGAGCAACTACAACAGTTCTGGTAGTTAAGTGCTCCTGTAAATGGCATTCAGTATTCTGACATTTATGATTGGCTGAGGAAAAGACCTGTTAGAAGCAATAATGGATGCTGTAGTGATATAGAAAATGCTGAACTCCAACAATCTGAGATTAACAACTTATACAGCCATGCAATTAACTCCTGCCTTTTCAATATAACTTAAGTTGCACAATGCCAGTGAGAAAAATGAGTTTTATTCCCCAGCAAACTGACCAAGGCTGTACAGCGTCCTACACAATTTGAAGCTAATTTTGAGTAAAAGAGATTGAGAGAGATAACTTTTTTTCCCTTTGTTGTGAAATTCAGTCATGCAGAGAGAGAATAAAAGTTTACTATTCTTTCAGAAAAAAAGAAGCATCTGTGATGATTGCCAAGAAGAACTCACTTGCTCACTTAATGATGTGCAAAATCTTGGTCAAGGGTTGGAAATATTTTAAGTGTTTCAGTAGGAACAGTGCAAAAACCACTTTGTGCATACATAGCGGCCATCTCCAGGGCTACTCAAAGGAGACAGAATTAATTTTGGACCTTGCTGTGCTTTGTAAATTTGTAATAATGAAACTACAGCATTAAGAAAGATTAGATCTCATTTTTGGAAGGATGCAGGAGGGAAAAAGGGACAGGCAGGATTTAGGTTCGATATCAGCAGCTTTAACTCATATCTAAGCACAATTTTGCTCACTAAATAGTCTTAGTAATCTTTACATTTAAGTGGCTACAAAAGAATATAATTCCGCATTAAAAAATGTAAAAGGGAGAAAAACCCCACATCAAACAGGCACTTTTGAACATAGATATCAATTCAAGATTTAATAGCATCTTCAAATGAACGAATAACTTTGCTGGCAGCACACTTCTCAATATTATTCTAAAGAATCTAATTTTGAATATAATTTATGTTATTCTTCTTGATATGAACTCATAAAGCTAAAGCTTTGCTGAAATGTTTAAGACAGAGTTCAAACTACAGACTTTAAAAAGGAGGTGGTGATACAAAAATATTTCATCTCTGCCAAAAATTGGAGAATCATAGAATTGTTTAGGTTTGAAAAGACCTTTAATTTCAGCAAGTCTAACCATTAACCCAGCACTGCCAGGTCCACCACTAAACATTGTCCTCAACCACCAAATCTACACATCTTTTAAATATCCCCAAGGATGGTGACTCATCCACTTTCCTGGGCAGCCTGTTCCACTGCTTGGCAACTCTTTCAGGTGAAGAAATTTTTCTAGCATCCAATGTAAACCTCTCCTGGTACAACCTGAGGCCATTTCCTCTTGTCCTATCCCTTTTGGAATAAGAGGTCAACTTCCACCTGGCTACACCCTCATTTCAGGTAGTTTTAGAGAGTAATAAGATCACCCCTGGGTCTTCTCTTCTCCAGGCTAAACAACTTCAGCTCCCTCAACTGCTCATCCCCTCGTGGGATTTGTGCTCCGCATCATGCTAAATATTCTCATGAATAATGGCTAGTTGTACTCAAAGTAGGAAGCTGAAATAAAACTAAACATAACTTCCTTGGTTTCTTTAGTAATTACAGGAGTCTGTGAATCAGTGAGATCTCACATAGAGAGAATCTACTATGTTCCGTGAGTGTTCCTGTCCCAATATTTAAAGCTTTAAGACAAAGCTCAGCCATATTGTGGCAGTCACACTACCAACACCTGAAGCCAGTCAACTAGTAATTTGATCATGTGAGCTCCTAGTGCAAGCTAGGGCCTGTCTTGTCACACATATCTGCTATACTTCCTGCATGCACAAAAAAAAAAAACGCATTTGGTCTATACAAGCCAAATTTTGTTGCATGATTGTCAAAGGTTCTTTATACCTATTTCAAAAACATAAACAGTAAAGGCACAGAAATGCCAATTAAAGGCCATAATTTGCTGTCACACCTACTTAAATATCAAGATCTTCAGTCTGGGAATTTCAATGGGAATATTCAGCTCTGTTCAACTATACTTAATACCTGACTTTGTTTATAATCTCACAGCAGCTGCCCCCATTCAAAAGCACTTTTCTGTGCTTTTACAGCTCCAACATCCTCCTGTTTGTCAGAACAACACATCTATCATTTTGTAGTCATTCTTCTCTCCCACCTCTCTGAGTATTTTGCCAAGCCCTGTTGATTCCCTCTTTATAATATGTCCTTGAAAAACAAACAAGTCCTTTCTCTCACTTCCTATGTCTGAAACTTTTGCCTGAGTTCTGCTTGTCTTTCTTCTGAAGTTCCTAAACTACTGCTATCTCCTCTGTTCCCTTTTCTAATTCCTACTTGGTACTCCCACAGTTGCTACAAACTCTTTCACAAAATAATTCCCTCTTACAAATCATGAATCACCTCACTGGTTTCCTCCATCCTAGCAAGCAAATATTTCTAGTTTTGCTTATCGTATTCTTTCTGATCTTTCATATTTTTCTTTCAATCTTATATTCAATTGAATTGGTACTTCCAATCTGACCCCATTCTGGCATTGGTCATGCAAAGCCACTTCCTACCCCCTGAAACAAAGTTCCATTGTCTCCTTCCAGAACGTATCACTACCATACAAATAATTATCCTACATACATCCTTTGGGGATTTTTTTTTTCCCCAAGAAAAGTTGGGTTTGAGTATTCCTGAACCAAACAAGAACTGCTGGACACAGCTCGATACACCTCCCGTGCGACAGGCTCACATTAGAACTTCACGGTGAATTAAATACTATAATTTCTAGCTTAATGCAGCTGATCTGCTACATAAAGATCCTCCTACACAGTAAGTTCTCTCATGCAGAGATTTTGTCTTTGTTCCGACACTTTGCTGAGAACACACATGTCTTTAGTTCATATAATATAGGACATTTATTCCTTGTAAAAGCAAAATAACTCCCTGCCTTTCTCTGCCTTCCAAAAATACACACCATACTCCCTGTCCCTCCCTCAAATAAAAGCCAATCAACAAACCTCTAATTAACAAAAGGGCTTGTATCATTAGCTTGCCTGGTGGCAACAATGTTACAACTCAGGGGATGGCACATGCTTAAAAGGGAATGTTACTTTTTCAGGGAAAATATTCAAATTTGTTCTCCAGATAGGCAATTTGGAGTGGTCTAAACTTTATAAAATTGTATATTCACAATAAAATATGAATTTATCTTGTTGTATTTTAACTAAGCTTGTAGTTACAAATTAAGCTACTTGTGCCTTACTGAAAAAAACCATCAAAAACCCGAAAACTGCCAAAATCTTCTGTATATGACACTGCCCCAAAATGTCCATGTTTGGGAAGGCTGACAAGAGGATGCAACAGGATCCAACACCTTTAGAAAACAAGAAGAGCAGGACTATTCCCCTGTCCTATGGCAAAAATATATTTTCAGTGTACAAAGTTACTTTTTTGTAACTTGACTGGAGTTCAAAATACCTTAGTTCTACTCTCTGTCTGGACCCTTACAGTGTAGTGCAACTTCATACAAGACAAATCACTGAATAGCTCTCTGCGCTATCTTCACATAGTCTGTGGGAACACTTCTCCCTAGTTTTTAACACATGTGGTTGCTACAATAGGTAGCAAAATCCTGGGCTTTGGAGAAACGACTGATCTGCTTCAGAGTACCTATGCTCTTTACACTTACTTTTAGGATTCTGTTTACTAATTTAAAAATACAGCTGAAAAAAACCATTTTGCAATCACTGCTTTCCTTGAGTTCCAGAATACTCCACGGGTTGTGTACAGCTCATTATTTTATTGGCAAAGTTACAAGTCTGCTGGTTAAAACCTTTTAGCCTAAAGATAAACAGAACTGTCACCTTCAATAAGGTAAATAAACACTTTGTCTTGGCATATACAAGGTTTCTGAGACTTTTCTTTACTGAGTTCATCCCCTTAGGCCTAAATAACCAGAGTGACGACATTTATTCACAAGAATATACAGAAAGGAAATGTGTCATAGAAAGGATGAAAATTGCAAAGGGGTCAGGATAACCCTCAAAATTTGGACATTAATCCCTCCTGCCACCATTCTGGGCATACAACTCACTCCTCCCAGCAGCCAAACTACATCATGTGTCAAGAAAGAGCATGAGAGACTGCACACAGACAAGCAGAGAGGTCTAAATACTGTTCTGCAATTTTCGCAAATTTGTACACGAAAGAGCACAATCATTTCTGCAGGAACATTTTGGAGTGAGCAGTGTACATTGACTACATGTAAGGAATTACAGTGCATACACTATCTTGCAGAGTTAAAGAAGGAAGAGATTGATAAGGAACCCATAATTAAAATTTGGAAAGTTATTTTGAACCTGTTAAAACTTTATGCATAAATTAAGGTTACATTTTAAATATTTGAAGAAAAGCAACTGAGAGATTTAAAGGTAAAAGTTCTAATCAGATGGGATAGGAAGATACACATGTAAAGATTTAAAACAAATCTTCAAAATAATTCAGAATTGCTGGGGAAAATGGAGGTCTTACTCTAGTTAAAACATGCAAAACTTTCAAAATTTCAGCAGATACAATCTATAATATTAAATCAAGAAGCTTTATATCTATGATCTGTATTTGGCATAGAATTTGCTTTGAAGGAGTGCAGAACAACACTTCAGAGCAATGAAACTCAATTATATTTAAAATCCAGATATGCCACAATGCAAAAACTATGGAAATGACAGATCACAACAACAATTTGACTTAAAAATCTGAAATAATGCTGCACGTAAGTTCAATCTCTTGCAAATTACTTCAAATCGAAAGACAGCTAGTATCTATTAAAATATAATCTGTGAATGCTTTAAAAAATTCTTATAAAAACCTGAGGAATCATTGTAGTCTTATTTTTTTAAACACTTGTGAAACCAGGACTGCCAGGTACTAATGATGTTTCGTGATCAGATTTATTAACCTGATTTTCTTCTAAGAATTTACAATACTCAGCTTTTTGCATGAAAAAATCCAGGAAAATGGTGTATAATAATATAGGTTCATGTAATCCAAACACTTTGCCTGAAGGCAAAAACAGTGGGCTGCCAGAAAGCTGTAGTTTATTTCCATGTGACAAACAGAGGAGCAAACCTAGAGGAGTCAGATATTATCTTTCTTCTCCTATTGCAGAAGCTGAAAAGAAGAATTTTGAATCTGAGAGATCTGAAGCAGAACATGCCAGCAGCATATATGGAAAGGACTAGAGCCAGAAATCTGACAATTAAGGAAAACTTTGCCAAATTTTCAGTCCTGCACAAACCCCTTCTAAAGGCGAGGCTTATAGGACTTCTGTCTTTCATAACACCCCTTCCTTCTCCACCTCCCTATAAATATAGGCCTAGATTTAACAGCATTCCCAGCTCACAGTGGTAATGCCCACCTTCATTCACTAGATAAAAGCACTATTTGCAGTCTACTGCAATAGCTATACTCTTCATCTACCTTGGATACTTTAGCATTCACATGATTTACTATCATCAGATACAGAAATCTTACCCAGAGAAAGCAAAAAATATGTCCAAGACTGGTAAGTGAAAATCTTGAAACATGAATGCTCAGAAAAAGACTAATGCATTAATTGTTTGGACACACAAATTTAAAATGATCTAATCTTCCAGGGTGCCAAATTCTCAATTCCTTCTGAAGTCAATGAGAGTAGTAGAGGACAAGACCCTGTCTAAACTGTTTCTTCCCAGATTAATTTCTAGTTTCTCTGATCACCTGCCTTTAGCTGGCTGGTCCTCCATCTCTCCAGAGGAAACCCTGCAATTCAGTAACTCTCTGTTACATTTTTTCCTGCAGGATCTGTAATATTTCATAAGCTGAGACATTTGGCAACTGCTAGTTAGTTACTTTGCAAGCCAAACAATGCCACAACACGCTGACATGAGATTAGCTTCTCCTAAACAAAATATGTCTTACGTGCCAAAAGACACAAACGCTCAATGTGTGAAGACATGGCTGTTAAACAACAGCCACCTGAGCACAACCTGGTCTATATGTGGCATTTTGTCTGAAAACTAAAAACATCTGGCTCCCTTGGTACTTATTCTCTGGGGAAAATATGTTAATGTTTGCTGCTCTCAGTCAATACACATCTCACAAAGAGACAAAACTAGGCTAAGATCCTGGTACAAACTCCACACTACTCAAAACTACTTCAGATGTGTTTAGATAAAGCACGCCTTTGAATCCCAGTTTAGACAGAACCACATTCAACAATTCTGAATCTACAGCCGCATTCTGCCCTTCCAGCCTCCATGTCCTCCTGGTTGTAAATCTGATTATTGTACTCTGTGGCATGCTTTTTATTTTTTTTAGTCTTTCTTAAATGCTACCCTTACAGAGCCACTTTCAGCCTGGATCTCTCCATATTAGGTAATATTTCATAGAAACACACTGGAGAGCACATGATACTTATTTAAAAGAAAACATACAAGTATTTCACTGTTCCTCCAAGCAAAGCATGTTCTGGAACAGAAAGAAAACTTGTTCTTTGTTCTGTGAGAACCTTGGCCCTTCCTCCTAACAGCACTTTCAAATTTCATGCCTTCAGGCTGAAAACATTCCATTTTTCATCAAACCATTTTCTTAAATCTGTGTATAACACACCTGTCACAAACTTTTGCTCTGCTCCTTTGAGGTGTTTCTGCAACTCCCACGCTCTTGGCAAGAGCTGACTCCAGGTAAAAATCCAAAACACCCTCCTTCATTCATCATCTGGGATGTATGATTAACATGCTTTTTTCAAAGATGTTGCCTTGAGCTCTGGGTGTTGACTACTCTCATAGGAGGAACTACACCTTGTTCAGTGTTGGCCCATGTTTCCACTTCTTTGGGCTGAGAATTCCTAATGAAGCTGGATCTGTGTGTTACGCAAGCTGGCCAATGTGATACTGACATCCAAGGTTTGGCACCTGCAAGAGTTCCTGTTAGGTGTGTTCCATGCCCATATTCTTCATAGATTCTATCTTGAGATGGGAACTTTTTCTCCAAAGCACCACTGATTTACTGCATCAAACATAATAAAGGATTTAAGTTCACAGACAAAGGCAGCCTCACCTGTGCCGATGTACATCAAATCCCTAAAGAAAAGGTACAACTTTCAGTCGAGTTACATTTCACAGATACCAAGTTACATTTGCTACAAATACTGGTTCTAGGATAATGTCAGCTCTTTCCAGTGAATTTCATGATAAATTATTTGACCAGAGGAGAAGAGATGGACATTATTGCCAGAGATTAGGATTTACTTACTCTGCATTTGCCAATATGTTCACCTAGCCCATTGTTTTCTCTAATAATTCCTTTTGAGCTATTTCTGTGCATCCAGGGAGTGTATCACCATGCAGCTGCACTCCAGGGCCTGTGCTCTGTTAAAAAGTAAAAAAAAAAAAAAAAAAAAAATTAATTCAATTTAAAAATATTCTCCTGTTTCCACAAGGAGGACCTCTGAAGTACAGAGTATTTTACTTAGTTCTGTTATCCACAAAAGGTGCACAGCTTTGGGCAGCCATGTTTTAGCACAATTTAGCTGTCATTTTTCAGCCATTAACTCTGATAATTGTATTTCACAAATGCTTCTGAACAGACACTCTCTCTTACCTTCCCAGGTGGGGAAGATTTATCTCGCTGTGGATTACAAAAAAGGCAGAAACAGGGAATTTTTGTAGATAACTTAAGAACTGATGAACAATGAAGACACAAGAATAAGTTCAGAATTTTTAACTAATTTAGTCATCAGACCAACTTCTCTATGGAGAATTTACAAGAAATTAAGCCAGTTTAAAATCTAGAGGTTTAGGAATGCCAGAGCTCCCGGAAAAGATGAGGAAAATATTAATTTAGTTATACTTATACTGGACTAAGAAGCCTACTAATCTGACTACTACAGACAGACATTTTAAGAGATTCAGATAATGGTTCTGGTACTATTTTCCCCACCATGATAAATCAGTATGTGTACAGTATTTATTCTCTGTGCCATTTTACAAAATGCAGCTTTTCCCACTACAGAACAAGGAAAGAAAACTCAAACTTACCACTGTCTAGCTATTTTTGTATCTTTTAGAAGAGCAGTTTGAAACCCAGATAGCAATATTAATTTAAATTAACAAGTTCCCTAAAAGCTTTGACCACAGAAAAAATTGTGATGGAAACCACAGTCAATACTTTTTTCTTTTAAATTATAGTATGAGCCATCCGTGAGCACCCAGCAGCACGTAGTTTAAATGGAAGCTTTTCATAAAAGAAAAGCGCACCTCAATTTTATTTCACTTATTGCTATCTGATAGTGCCACAAAGAGAGAGAAATGGGCAAATATGGGACATTTGTACATATAAAGGAGTGAAAGCTCTCTATAATGTTGACAAGAACCAATATTTCAGGTGCAGTAGAGCATGTCTTAAAAGCCAGAAGAACTATGCAGACATGTGAAACTATAACCTCTAAAATAAGGGCAAAGTCACTGTCACACAAGGCTGCTGGCTATACAAGTGCTGCTTCAGCAAACTGAAGTTGCCTGTGGGCTGTTTTAACTTACAGTGCACTTCTTATTTCTTCCAAGCTTTTTTTTATTTTAATTTGTTCCTGTTTATCACTTCTATATTTGGATATATATAACCTTATTTCTCTGAACACACAGTATTTTCCAAAATATATGCCAAATTCTCGAGAAAACTACTACATTATATAATTTGATCTTTTGAGCTCCTCTTTACATTTTAACATTCCAGTAAAAGATAAAATAGGTGGGCTAAATCAGCTAAAAACACATATCATAAAAGTCTATTTCTGTTTAACTCCAGAAGTTAATTTTGAATAATGTGCTTTGTTTCAATAAGCATCTTTTTGGTGCAGTTCATATAATACCAGAATTCTTAAACCTCTAATTTTAAAGAATTTTTTATTGTATGTGGTATCCTATAGCACTGCTGCATATAAAACATTTAATTAAACACTGCATAAAAACAAGTAGTGTACTGCCATCACAAGTTACTACATTAACATGCCAAAAGGCTTCCAGTAAACACCAGAAAAACAGAAGTACAAAAGAAATAAGAATCCTTGGAATGTAATGAAAGATGATACTATAAACTCCTCAGGACTTGTAAACTGGAACAAGAATTGTAGTTATTTTGTTTATGTCTTACATAATGACTTTGTATATTAGTTGCTAACCTTACTGAAAGCTACACAATATACAAATATTTTTCTCACAAGACTGCCTAAGGAAAAAAAAGAAAGGGAAAAAAAAAAAGACTGCGCTTCCTTCTTTTGTTTAGGTGGGCTGATCTCCAGAAACACCAAACAATGGCAAGCATTCAGTACCTACAAAGATCCAACTGGAAGCTCGTGTGCTCTAAAAGAGAGGCAAGTGCATTAGGTTGTATTCTTTCTGCATGAAGTCAACTGCCTAAAAATCCCAGCCTCAACAAACAAAAAAGACATGGATGCTCACCCACATGCCATGAAGGAAGCAGTGGGACAAGGCAGGCTTCTGTGGCACTTCTTTACATATCCACACATAACGTTTTCTCCTCAGGCAGTACATCCCACAAACACGTTTTAGACAAACGGAGCCATCTTTCTATGCAAAGGTGGCAGAACACTGACCACTACTACACTGCTGCTACTACACTTAAAAAAAATTTGACAGTTTTATAGTGTCTATCAGAAGATTATCTCAACATGCAATACTTGGAAAGAAAATGACAGTACAGACGTTTACAAAAATCTGACACTTCATGAGCTTAAAAATTATTATTGGAAATCTACCAGTATTCTCACTTGTTAGTCTAAACATTACCATCACAGGATGAGCTGGCTATCCATGATTCTAATGGCACAGTTGCACCTGTTTGGCTTTATATACTTACATAAGGGAATAAACAAAAAAAATCACATTAACTTCAGAGTGGAAGTAGGCCTACCCAAAATTATAAAGTGCCACGAAACAGAAGAGTGCTTCTAGGTACAGGTAAGGGAAGAAGTGCGATTTCTGCTCTTAAATATCTATGTAGTCGAATTAAAAATTAAATAGATTCTGAAAGTCTAAGTGGAAAGAGAATAAAAAAATCCTTTATCTGGGATAATGAGCTGGCTGGCTAAAACACCAGAGTATTTTGCATCTTAATGTCAAGCAGAATATTTATACCGAAGAGCCTCTTGCTATGTAAAATTCCCCTTCATGAGATGGATTAATGGAAATGTAGAGCTGTAACAAGACTAAAGCCAGATAGGGTAGTCTTCTACAGTTGTCTTTTTTCCTCTGCTTATAAAGAGTTCAGTAAGGTCAATATAATTTGAGTAAAACAGATTATATTTCTTTCTTCCAAATCTCAAAAGCATACAATTATTATTACTCTTTTGCAAATATGTTTGGCTTGCTAGAGTGGAAATGCTTATGAAATTTCATGAGAAATCAAAATTCTCTATGCAAAACAAAGGAAGGAAGGTTATTTACATGGCTAGTGGAAGACTTAGTGCAATTTTCAACTATCAAACAAGACAATCCGCCAGAATGAGAAAATAAAAGTACAAACTAATCTATTTGTTGAGATGGGCCTTTAGTTGTGGAATATGTAGTTCTAGTACAGGGACTGCTATTATATGTATCATACAGAAAGTTGACAGAGAGTAGGTCCCTGAAAGAAAATGTTGTATTTGCATTGCACTGTGTCTTAAGTGGTTATATATGACATATACATACACCTATCCTAAAAATACATCACCATTGCCAAGGACTACATTTGACAATATTCTTCCACCCTCCACAGGGGGATTTGCTTTCACAGCTCAGGAAAGACAGCCATAGCTTTTGGGCCACAGACATTAAATGGCAGTCAAAAATCACTAATGAGTCCAGAAAGCGTAATGCAGACAGTGTGAAGTGAGACAGGATGGAATGGTCAGACCTGGCACAGGAAATTGGGTACAAGTCTCCAAGCACAGAGGAGCCTGGAGCTGGGACCCTGACCAACCCCTCCAGACACCACACTCCCAAATCCACTGGCTGCGGGGGCAGCTGCTGAATGCTGTAGAAAAAACAAACAACCTTTGTGTAGGATAGGGTTATAGACTTAAAACAGGGTAAGATGTTCAGAAAACCACTGTTGAAAGGGCTTTTGCCATGATGTCTTCCAAAAGCACACAACATCCATGTGCACCAGGCAAGCCTGCGAGGTGTTCTGTCCTCTCTACTGCTGGTGTCACAGAATCACAGAACTGTTAGTGTTGGAAGGGGCCTCTGAAGATCATCTAATCCAGCCTCCCTGCCAGGGCAGGGTCACCCTGAGCAGATTACACAGGAATGTGTCCAGGTGGGTTTTGAATGTCTCCAGAGAGGGAGACTCCATAACCTCCCTGCCTAGCTTGTTCCAGTGCTCTGCCGCTCTCAATGTAAAGTTCTTCCTCATCACGAGGTGAAATTTCTTGCATTTTACTTTATGGCCATCGCTCCTCGTCCTGTTGTTGGGCAGCACTGAAAAGCGTCTGGTACCATCCTTGTGCCACCCCCTTTACATTTATACGTATTAATGAGATCCCCTCTCAGTCTTCTCTTCTCCAGACTAAACAGGTCCAGCTCCCACAGTCTCTCTTCATACGAGAGATGCCCCAGACCCATAATCATCTTCGTGACCCTCCACTGGACCCTCTTCAGTAAGCTGGGGTAAAGTGTTCCGAAAACTACTGTTGCAAGGGCTTCCGCCATGATATGTTCCACGGGCACACCACACTCGCGTACACCAGCAAGCCTGTGAGGTGTGGTATCCCGGTCCGCCCTGGCTCCAAGGGAGAGCACGGGGCTGGGCTGGGAGAGGCACCTTCGCCGATGCCTTGCCCTCTCCACCCGGGGCACCACAGCTTCGTCCCGCCACATCTGCACCGCGGGGCGGGGTGGGGCAGGGCAGCTCCCGTCTCCGCCAGGGGCCACTGCCGGTCTGCCCCCGCGCTCAGGGGAGCCGCGCCCCGCGGACCCTGCTCCCCACGGAGCCCGCACTAGCCAGCTCCGCTACCCGCGCCCACCCCACCATGGCGACGGGAAGCTCCTCCCGGCATGCCCGGCATTCCCGGCCGCGCTGCCTGGAGACGGCCGCCGGGGCGGGGCGGGGAGGAGCGGAGCGGGGCGGGAAGGGGAGGATGCTGCGGCCGCCGCGGGGCGAGGCGGCGGCGGCAGGAGTAGCGGTGGCGGCACTTGGCGGCACGGAGGATGCGGCGGCGGTGGTGGTGTCGGCAGCAGCAGGCGGAGGAGCGGGGAGCGATGCGGTGTTGCGCGCCGGGGCCATGGCCGCACAGCGCCCTCACCACGCTCCTGCTGACAGGTCGGTCACGGCGCGTCTCCCCGAGGCGAGCGGTTGCGGGCCTCGCCGGCAGTGGCCGGCCTGCGCCGCGGTGTCCCTTCTGCTCGGGCTTCGCGTTCCCTCCCGGCGTCACCGCCCTCCGTGTGTGGCTCGCTGCGCGCCCCGTTCCCCCTGCTCCGTGCCCCGTGTCGGTGCGGGGTCCGGGCTGTGCCGGCATCGCCCCATCCCGCAGCTCCGGCTGCTCCCAGCTCCCGGAGGACGCTCCACAGGCGGCGCAGGGATGGCGGCCTGCGCCCCCCCGTCTCTTACTCGCTCCCGGGACCGCCACAGCCCCTCCCGGCACGGCGGGCGCGCCCGACACCGGCGGGGCCCCGAGCTGAGGGAGCCCCGGGGCGGCTGGTGAAGCCGGAGCGGGATTGCCGGCGGGGCGCGGGAGCCAGGCCTGTCTCAGAGCCGCTGGATGGCGCGGGAGGCTCCGCTCCCGGGGACTCGGCCGGGCCCGCGGCTCTTCCCCGCTGTCTCGACTTGGTATCTGACCCGAGAGCTGAGCTTTTGTGAGTACGGGGATGTCTTTTGTGTTGCCCCTCTTCTTCCTTATTTCCTATCTTGACCACTTAATCTAACTGTGCCAGAATTAAGAATGCAGAAGAAGTCTTGATCCTGGTCCCTGGTGCGTGAAAAGAATAGCTTTCATGCAGTAGGCAGGTTTCTTACCCACAAGGTTCTTCACGGTGAAATACATCAAACAGGTAACACTTAATAGCAGCCCAGCCACAGGAGTGCCTTTGTGAGACTTGTCACACCAAGAGCAAGTTAACAGCAAGAAATCTGCTTAGGTTATTTTGTGTTCTCAGAGGTTGATGGTGTGTCATCTGCAAGCAGTCTGCTCTATATGCTCTTGAATAGTATCTGGTACACTTCTAGTACTTTTTTAACTAATGACCATAATTGTCATAGGATATTGACAGCAGAATTGACATGAGGCTCTGGATATATTAAAGATGTGGTAAGAACTTAAGTGTGAAGTTGTTCAATGTGAGGATAAAACTGTGCGTTTGTTAGATGCAAGACACTGCCTTCCCCTTAAGTGGAAATTCTTCCTGCCTCTTCTGCTTCCCCCTCCATGATTGGTTGTGGGATAGCAAACCAGAAAGAACTAGGACAATTTAGAAGAAGCTTTCAGTCCCAACTGAAACAATAGATTTTATAAAGTTCAACTAAGGTGACCTTCTATAAGCTGAGTTGTGAGCTTAATCCACAGGTCCTTTCAGGCTACATAGTAAGGGAAGAGGTCTTTTTTAGTGATACACTTTCCACTTAAAATGTAGACCTTTCTAATATTGGTTCAGTTGGATTTTATTAGTTAAAATAGGAGCATACATGGTTTGAAACTGAGGGGAAAAAAAGAGGCATGAACTTTATTTCCGTTACATTCTTTTAAGAGATATTTGTCAAGGTGGAGATTTGTAGTATGTTCCTGATCTGAATGCTGCAAACTGTCCCAGGAACTCCCTGAGCTCCCCTCTATTCTCCTTAAGCAAAGAACTTCCAACCTTGTTTGCTGGCTCTGAGTTGAGCCATAGCCCAGCATGAAAATCTGCTCTTTCGAATCCTGGTCTTAAATAGACTCTACAGTACTGCAGCATTGCTTAACAAGGCAAAAGACATCTTGCAGACAAAATAGAACACGAGAAGTAGCATGGGATTTGTAAATAGATTTCTTTTAGTGCACCTCAACTAATACAGGTTAGTTTTTCCCATTTCTGTTGTAGCACTTGGTATGCAGGGGGAACTTTATGCTTTTTGCATTTCTTAAAAATATATGAAACAAACACTTCTTGGAGGCTAGCTGCTGTCAGAAGGCTAGATTGTCCCCCTCTCACTCCTCCCTATCCTCCTAGTGGCAAAACATTTCAAAATCCAAGGATTTCAAGAGAATTAAGTGTATAAAGGGCATAGGAGTGATTTCAGAAGTCCAGCAGTTGCTCCTAGGGGATTAGTATAGTACTCAAACTGAAGGTGTTGGCTCAAACACTAGCTGATGATAATTTTTTCCAGTGCTAGGAAAAAAACAGGACTTTGGTGTGAGAAGTGACATTTAGGATTAAGCATTTCTAATACAAAGTAATTAACTGTTCTTTGACTCTAGCTTCGTAGTAACAGCCTTCCTAGAAGTATACTAGATTACACTAGTAGAGTTGTCTGTCAATATTAGTTTGGCAAAGCATTCTGCTTTTGCAGAGGGAGTGATTATCGAAATGTTTGAATGACTGTG
This sequence comes from Atrichornis clamosus, assembly GCA_013400975.1. NCBI lineage: Eukaryota > Metazoa > Chordata > Aves > Passeriformes > Menuridae > Atrichornis > Atrichornis clamosus. The sequence continues at coordinate 37,607 of WBMZ01005994.1, forward strand.
GCCAGTGATTTTCCCCTATATTTCTGCACTTAATTTGTCAGTGCCCCTGTTGTCCCCGGAACGCCTGTTTTATCCAGGAACAGGCAGTTGTAGCACAATGGAGTAATATTCCCCTTTTCCTATAAAGGGGTCAAAATGGGGAAGAAGCTCATTAGTTCTCACTTTGCAGCTGTGGTTATGTGGTCACATTAATTTGTCATAAAGCTGCACTGCTGCCAGAAGGCATTCTCCAGCCCATGCAGAGCTAGGGATTACTTGCTGCTTCCCTTGGTAATGAATAACTTGTACAGTGGTACTGCGGGTTGGGTCATCTGACTGAAAACTAGTCCACCCACAAAAATTGTTCACTGAAATGTATGTACTGACCAGGACTGGTGCGGGATCATTTCCGCTGGTGTGTGTCAGGAGACGAAGAACGTGCTGGGAATGCCCCCTTTCAGCAGGGCTGCGAACATGCGGGTTTCTAACAGCTGTGAAATCCCTGGCTCGGCGGGTGTTCAGGAGGCTGAACTTGATCCCTGCACTCGTCCCGCTGTTGACAGCGGAAGTGCTGTTGGCAACACTCCGCTGCTCAGCCACACCCTGCGCAGGAAGGCGGAACGTTTCACGGATGGTCTGGTGTTTTCAGACTAACAACACAGCATACCTGCCCTTTTTTCTTTCGTGGGTGCAAACAGAAGGGCAAAGAAGCAGGTTTCTTTCAGAGAGCTTTTGGATGTCTGCCTGTGAAGATGCTGTCTGTCAAGTCTTTGTACTAATCTGACCCAGATCAATAAATAAAATCTACTGTCAATAGGTACTTGCTTGAATAAGTAATTACAGGAGGGGAAAGGTAGCCATTCCATTAATATGCTCTTCATTACAGAAACACATTATTTATAGGCAGTACAGCTTACCTGGAGACATCTTAGAGGCCCTAAAGCCAGACAATAAGAAGTCAGCTTTATAGCAGAAACTTACCTTCTAGATGTAACTGTTCAGTGTGTAGAGAGACTTATTTTTGCCCTTAAATGTTTTTAGATTTAGTGAGAAGTTCATTAAAGTACCTCAGGAGTTGAAGTCACCAAGGTAAAACCCTTTCTTTAGTAGAAAGATTATTTCTAATCAAACTAAGAGAAAATAATTTAAAGCCTAGACGAGAATATCTATTTTGGTATAGCTTTTGGGCTCTTCTTGAATAGATATTGATAAATTTCTAGCAGACACTGTCAGGGTAGAGTGCCTTCCTTGTCAGACCTCTAGAGGAAAGAAGGGAGTTGCTAGTTTTGATTACTTCCATAGGAATTTGAAAGAAACAGAAGAGACAAAAAACTAGAGAATGCAAATATTAATTTCCCTCCAAATCAGCTGAACTGCTTTTCAAGCAAGTAGTAGCAAGAAGTACTAGAACTAAGAAATGCTCTAACCTGAAAAGAGTTTTTGCATGAGTATCTTGCTGAGATGTTTTCAGTGTGAAACAAGTTGCTATGGGTTGAGAGCTGAAGGCATGGATTTCAGTATTCACTGATAAGTAGTATGTTGGAAAAACATGAACATGTTACATAGGTTGAAATTATACATTGTTTTGTTAATAGCAAGTTACGGCACTCATAATGGCAAAAAAATGGTTTATGTAAACATGGTCTGTGTCTAAATGTTGTTACATTTGCAACACAAACAGCCAAAATGTCTTTTAAATGCAGGTTATTTTTAGTGACAGTCCAAGCCATGAAGATGAGAAGTTAAGAACAACAACGTACTGAGCAGACAGAAATTTTAGCGTCTTGAAACGAATGATTGTTCTGAATTCCTTAGTCTTTTAGAACAATTGCAACCTCAGAAATTTGGAATGTCATTGCAGGAATACTCTGATAATTCATATCAAAAGATGATAGAAATGTAGGAGGCATCCTGGAATAGCCTGGTTGGCCTGGTCATACCCCTTGGTCGCACATCATGGGCCTTGGGCTGCAACCACCGGAATTGACAGTGTTTTTCTCACCTTCATGGGAATACTAACCTAATTTGGTTCTCTTGTCAGGCCTGCAGTGGGTGGGAAAATGGTGGTCAGTAAATGCGACTGTTAATAACACGTGAGGGTTTTGTTCTCCCCGGTAGTTAATCTGTAGCATTCCCAAGAATACAGATGCTGAAGTTTGTCACTGAGACTGACAAAAAGCTTTATTCTGTTACTTTTCTTGAAGGATTTTGGAGAAATATTCAGATGTTACAGTAATCAATGGATAGCACAGGAACAGGTAGAAAGCCATTGCCTACTGAACAAAGATGAATATAGAGCTGAGAAACATTTCTGGGGTTGATTTGGACTTTTAAGAAGTTTAAATAAATGGAGTGCAGAAGGACCTGAGCAATCCACAACAGAGAACTAACACAAAATAATTCCTGTTTCTTATGTTGTAGCTGTTGTTGAAGAGGATCTTATCTGAAAGAAAATAGGCAGTCATAATGTGCATTTCCACTGAGAGAATTCACTTTAATTCATAGTAAATTGCTGCCGTGTACCGCATATTAGGTACGAGGAAGGTGCATGGAAGTTGAAAGAGGAGAGAGAGTAGGTGGTGCTGCAGCTGTTGCCCCCTGTAATGGATGATGTGACCAACTGGGCAAGTATCTCAGTGCGGACACCAGTGGATCCTCAGTAACTGCTCTGATTTGAGCTGTGAGCCAAGCACCTCGATAAGGATGATTCCCTTTTTACAGATGTTTTGTTTCAACTCGGTGGTGTCAGTTTCTAACTGTTCTGCTCTGTGGTTCTCAGTGGCCCTTCAGAAATCTGTGCTGTGTTTGGATCTGTGCTTCCAGCTCAGGATGCAGGAGGGAAAACTCTGAGATGGGATATGCAGTAGAGGAGTGCAAGGGTAGCTTTTTGGAGCTGGGTTGTGCCTTAAGAAGGTAAGGGGCAGTGTGAGCATGGCCTGAGGCTGTGGTCTGTGGCATCAGAGTAACGAGCATGTGTTTATGTTAGGTCCCAGGTGAAGTGGAGATGTAGGAGAAAGTGCCAGCTTTTAAGAGCTGGAGCTGGGTGCTGCTTTAATAGTGGGAAAGATGGGCTTGAGATCCTACTTCAAAGGACCAATAAGAGGATAGGTAAAGGTGCAGGATGCTCTGTGGGTGTCAGAATGCAGAAAAGGAAGGGAGAAGGTGAAGTTGGTCTATGAAACTTGGGTCCTTTTCTGATTGTTAGGAGGTCAGAAATTTTTGTGGGTATTCTCTCTGTTAAATATTCAGTTGTTAAATATTATGCAAATATACTTTAAAAAGGGGAAAATAGTATTAAATTATATAAATATAATTTTTATTTATAAAACAACACAATTATAATTAAAGAAATATAAAAATACTAAGGAAAATAAAAATAATATATTAATTAAAGGAAAATATAATTGGAGTAAAGAAGAAAGAAATAACTGTGATGTACTTCATCTGGTCATGTTCGAGTCCCAGGCACAGAGCTCTGGGTTGCTCCTGCTGTTAGAGGCAGTGTTGCGTTCTCCAGCAACTGTGGCAACATGTGTAACAAACTGAAGAGCCTGACACTATTAAGAGTTTTTTCAGCGTGAGTACAAGGCTGATTAAATTAATTCTAAACTGTCTCTTTGATAAAATGCACAGTTTGAATCCCTGCATTCTGTAGTATAAGGTCTCTTTTGTCATCCTTTAATCATATTCAGATCTTCCCAGAGCCTTCGTTGTGTTGTCAGTGTGCTTCTTGAAGGCTCTACTAGACAGAGCATTTGAACGGTGATCATATCTGTGTCAAGTACAAAAATAAGGTCTGCCTGTTCCTCCTTGATGTTGCTGTTTATGTGTCAGCAGTTCTAGCCAGTGTTCTGGTGAAAGCAGTGTTCTGTTCAACTAGTTATTACCTGACTTACATCTCTGGGTTGTTACCCAGGCTGAGCATCCCTGAATTGTGTGCTCACACCGTGTGTATGACATGCTGCTGCCTTTGTTCCTGGTATGCAGTTACATTTTATTCTGTTGAAGTGCACATCACTGATCACCCTTTACCAGACAACGCAGACTCTACTGCGTTAGGAGCATGTCATCTCAAGTATTTGTCAGTCTCCTAGCCTTTGTTTCTACCCGCAGATTCTCTCAGTATATTTTATACACACAAGTTATTCTCTGTCTCTTTCATTGCCCATCTCTCTCCCTCTCCATCTTTCTCCTGTCTCTCTTCCCTCCACCTCAGTACCATAAGGCTAATCCCAGAACCATGTGACACCTACTAGAAATCTCGGATAACAAAGTACCTTCTTAGTAGCCCTGTTCTCTTGCTTCTCACACTTGACATTTGAAATTGAGTGGGTGGTGATCTATATGAAAACATCACACTGTAAACTCTAGGATCTGAAAACAAGCCATACTCTTGCTTTTCCAGTTACCCTGTGAAATGCAGCATAGCATGCTGCACAGTGTGGAGAGGTGGACAGGTAACTTCTTCAATCTCCACAGCTAAATCTAGCACAACTTTGAATGCAAATCAAAGACACTTACTGATCATTTATATTTAAAAACACATTCTGGAACGTGTCTTTCTTCTTTTTTTAAATTGCATTTAAATATGCCAAAATGGTGTTGTATCTGTTTCTCAATCAAAGTGTAAGGTGATAAACTGTATAGCTAAGGGTAACATGCCACTGTTTCTGTCTTTGTCAGGAAGAACTTGTGGGCTCACCAAAAGTGCCTAAAAAGATGCATTAAATCCTTAATAAGGATTAAATAAGGACTGTGATAAGTATAATATTTTTGAAAAGAACTGTGATAATTATAATACCATTGTCCATTTAATAATTCAGTAATCTAATCTTGTATTAATTGTTTTGTCTGGTACTGGTGCTGGCTTGTAGCTGACAAGCCTCTGATTGCCCAGCTCATCCTGTTGAAATAATGGAACACCTTTCTTTGACCCTTTTAGGAGTTTCTTGAGTGTTTCAAGAATTACTAGAATTTACACTAAAAGTCCTATGCAGTGCTGAATTTCATAATCCCTAGGATGGTATTATATTAAGACTTGCAATATATGAAGATCAGTTCAGCAGGGAAAAAGTTGTCTAGCTGGCCAGGCATATATAAACCAGTGGATGTAAATAATACCTTTTTGTTAAATCAGATCCTTTGAATATATTGAAAATCTAAAGAAACTTAACAGAAATTTATAATTTAGAAACATTATTGTGTTGGTATGGTAATTATTGCAGTAATTGAATTACTAAATTTAATAAATAAATAAAATACAAAGTGCATTAAAATGCATTTTTTAATTACACTTCACCCTCAATTCAGTTTTAGGTGTTTCGTGTAAATTATCATTAATAAATATCTCTCTTACACAATACTCAATCTACACATGTATCTTTGTTACTACTTAAGCCAGATCTGTTTGGCCTCCTGAATTCTGTTTGGAGAATGTGATATCACTAATGTAATAGCTGACTGGTGTAACAGGTCAGAATTTTCCACAGATCTTTAAGCTTCTTTCACATACTTTGCATGTCTGCCAATTCATTTCTTCCTGCAAACTGGTGTATCTGTATGCAAGTACTGCTACTTGATGTTTCTGGTATTGCTGTTTTTACAAGGAAATCAAGATGCTAATCCAATAACATCTTTGAATTGGGGTTTGACATGAGTTCTCACTCCCAAAATATTTCAAAATAAAGACTACTTTTTATGGCCACTTTCCTAGCATCTGAGTGCAGTTCCTTCCCTCTGCACTTTCAGTTGGCATGTAACTGTACAGACAGCTGATACACCCAGTATTCATCACAGAACAACAGGAAGAAAAAGTGGGAAGTGAGGAGGGAGCTTTCTCAGATGCTTCTGCTGCTGGTGAAATGGAGTCTTTCTGTCAGCTCCACAGCTGCTGTCTTTCTCCTGTAATCATTTACGCCTCACCATATTTAAAACTTCTTCCACCTTCAGCTTCACAGATCCAGCTGATTTCAGGCTGTGTTCTAGCTGTGTGGGATGTAGACTACAATTTTTAATGGGTTCTTTTTTTTCAAAATTGATTGTTGGTTATGCCCGCAAGGCAAGGCAATCAGCCCTATGTGTCTTTATATAAACATCATTATGAAAGCAAAGCTTGGTTATATTACTTTTCCTACTTTGACCAAAGTATACTATGCCAGTGAGAGCTACTTTATATATGTTTTTGCCTGTATGTGAGGTTTTGCCAGTGCAAATGTATTTATTAGAGAATGCTCTTCTTCATCTTTATTATCAGCTCAATTATGTCAGCAGAAATGTCTACAGGGGTTTAAGTGTTTAGTGTGAAGTTAGCTTGTTTGGAAAAATGTGTGTCAAAAAGATTATTAAATGTTTATGTATTCAACGCAAACACCACCATTTTTTTAACCTGTGGTTCCTAAATTCTGACTAAAACCAAAACCTGATACAGAAGGTGTCTGATCCCATCTTATCAGATTGTTTGTGGAAGTTTGTTGATCTGACTAATTTTTTTTTTGCATTTGTTTTATTCTGAAAAGCTTTTTTGCTAAGCTCTGCTGATGGCAATAATGGAACTGTTAACTGGACGACTAAGCGAGCCCACAGTTATATTATCAGCAGAATAAAGGCTGTTCAGAAGAATGGTGAGTTTAGGTTGTAAATTTAAATCCCATGTTGGTTCAGTCAAACCTGCTTTAATATTACTCTTGCTTTTCCAGTCATGTCCTTGTTTTATGGATAGGGTACTATTTTACGGTAAGTAATTTGGAAAACCTGACATTTCTTAAATCTTCAAGCAGTCACAGACCTGTGTGTTCTTGTTAGTCTTCCCTGACTTTTCCTGTTCCTCCAGCTCTGCTTGAAATAATGGCTATGTTTATACCTAATACTGCACATTTTCTTATCGTGGCTGGTTGCTTGGAGATACCTCTGCAGTTTGCTTAATACAATAACTTGTCTGTAACAATTTAAAAAAATCTTTTCACGTATGAATGTTAAAAGACTATTTTACTGTCATTTGTGCAAGTACACATCAAATATTGTAGGTAGTACACACTGGCTGAGAAAAAAACTTGTACTGATTGCCCATCTAGGCAGGGAATCTGGACTGTCCTCCAGATCAAGTTATTTCTGGGATTGTACTTCATCTGCTAAATATCAATGGGGAAATAATCAATTGAAATTCCCAGGAAAAAAAAAATTCCCAGGTGAATTCTTTCCTGAAGATCATCAACATACAGGCTGCAATCAACATGGCGAATCTTCTGAAATTTCTGGAGATAGGGGTCTTCTGTTTCTGATAACAGGTTCTGGGATGCAGGCTTCTATAATCCTGGCTGAAGTTCTGGTGGTTCAATGTTGCGGCCGCTTTGCGGTTGTACGGTGCTGCAACCTTCCGAAAGTGCCTCCGACTGTGAGAGAGAGAGCCGCTCGGCAAGGCCACTTCCCCTAGGCTCACACACACGCTGGAGAGCTGCAAATCTTCTAAGGGCAGGTCGATGGTAAAGGAGGAGAGAAGGGTCTCCGTTTGGGGTTCTGCCGGAAAGGTTTGTTGCTGCCACCCACGGAGGGTTCCATAGAAAAGCCGAGAAAGGAGCTGAATGCTCGAGGTTAAATACGGGTGCGGAGAGAGCACCAGGGCCAATGGTCTGAGGGCACAGGGGCTGTGCACAGGCGGGGTTGGGGTCAGGGAAACAATAGGGGGACTCCGCGGGAGGGACAACAAGGCTGGGGCCAATGGGGGAACCGGGAAGGGAGAAGGCTCTGGCAAGGAGGACATGGAAGGAGGAACGGGTAGGGAGGCCAACGGGACAATCAGGGAAACAGAACTGGGGTACATTAGCATAATGAGTCAAAGCATCCTGGGGGAGGCCCTTTCTCTCACCCTGATCTGGGGAGGATCCAATCTTAGAGACTGTCCCACCAAAGGAATCTCTGTGTTCCGGGGGCTCACTGGCCTCCACAGTTCAAGGCCTACAGGATCTTGGGATCTACAGAAAGTTCTCCAAGCGATCTGGAAACAAGAAAGAGGAAAGCAGTGCTGTTGAGATAGCTGATTCTCGCAGGAATCTGATGTGATCCTATGTAGTGGAGATTTTTAATTTCCCTTGATTAGTTTTACAGAAGATTTTCACAGTCTCTGAGATTTTTATCTACCTCGGGGAATTAGCCCAGGCAATTCACAGCTGGCAGTCTGCTCTATTAGATTAGTATCTAGTTGTTAAGTATATTCAGTTTCATCCCTAGATCATCTGAAATGATGATTACGCATTCATCTCCAGTCTCAGGAAAATAATAGTGGGTTTTAAAAGCTTGTGAAGAAAGTAGCATTTCACTTGTTTAGTTATTGAAAAACCAGTGATAGCGGTAGTGGGCTTAAGACTCATCATTTTCTTTCTGATTTTGAAGAAACTTCTTAGGGGAAAACAAGGGCTTCTCTGACAAAGTGGGTGAAAACTTTTGAGTTCTTAATACTTGTGTCATTATGATGTTTGTCATTACAAGATAAAATCGGTTTTTAGGTTTTTCCTTTCTGAAAGATGTTTCTAGACTTCCATCAAGATCATTTTTTCATATCTGCATCAAATCCTTATTGGCATACTTATTTCAGCAGCGGGGAACTTCTTGCTAGGAATGGGCAGGCATTTAGTGGTGGCAATAGGTTTCCTATAGCAGACAAAATAAATGTTATATGGGGTTTTTTCCATAACTGCTGATTCTATTAGGTTCTTTCTTTATGAAACTTTTGCTTATGGAGAAAAATACACGTTACTTTTTCAGTGTTTTTCCTTTATGAAATGGATTTTCATTGTAGAGGCAAAGCACCAGAAATGGAAAAATGGATTTTTCTAGGTAGTTGATGCATTTTTAGCCTGCTACCATATTTTTCTCAGCTTTTCTGTTCTATTAATTTTATTGTACTTTTTCAGCTTTTCTTGAAAATATTTTAAAGGAAATTAATTCATTTCATTGTGCTGTTTACAGCTCATTCACAGAATGGAGTGCAAAGGTTTTTTGGATCATCATTTACTAATTTTAAGTAAATAAATCAAAGAATGATGTTACTGTACTTAAGTCTACATAATGAAAATTACAGTAACTGGTTTATTAAGCACACAGAATTGTAATAATTCAAATTTCAGGATCATTTTAATTTTGTCACTAAGATAAAATTACTAGAAATGTGTTCTTTTCATGACTGTGTTAAAAGCAGTTTTCAGTTATGGGAAAAAGCAAATGTGGAATTGGATCAATAGTATATCTAGAGCTTGAGACTATATATTCTGCAATATCAGACTTGAAGAGTGGGAAGTATGTAACTAAATGTGGAGGTCTACATTACAGATGTCTGCATCTCCTCTCAGCTGCCTCTGCAGTCCATGGAGATCTAGTCAGTGTAGCCTGGAATCTAGGACATGATTCATCTCATTTTACAGGAGAAATCAAATTAATCAACCCCTAGAAGCATCTGTTTCTTCTCCACTGACTATAAAAGGAGCCTGACTAACTCAGTGGTGGATGTTGTTTCTGTAGGCGTCTAAAATTAGGTGAGAGAGATTCCACTCAGAGTACGTGGTGTGAGGGCTGGAATGCCTGTGATTAATGCCTAATTAGCAGTGCCTTTAAGCAGCTCTCAAGTAAGAAGGTGGGTATAATTATAAGGCTGGAGAAATTACACCAGGATTAAAAAACTACATGAGCTTGATCCACATTTAAAATGTGTCGTGCTTATTGACCCAGGTGTTGAAATTAGCTCCTCTAGGACCTCCAAGTTTGTTCCTTTGAGTTTTTCACAGTAACTCTGAAATGTCTTTTGGAGCCACTGTTCCCAATGACATCACCCCCATGCTGTATGGCCTGTTTTGTTCAGAGATGGGATTTCTCATAAAGTGTCTTTCAGTTTAGCAAGCAAGGCCAGTAGCTGTGTGTGGTTATTTGTGACTTACCATCTTTATTTACCGCTTTTGTAATCCTCATCGCGCTGGCAAAATCTGTTAGCAAGGATCGATTCTTTCAGAGCATTGACTTAAAATTCAGTAGTTATATAAATAGCAATATAAGCTAAAATCGATCTTATCCAGACACCGTGAGAAACCTATTAGATCAGTATTCTTTGTTTATACTTAAATTTTGAAACTTGTTGATAAAGTGGTTTCTTATCCATCTAATTTATTGTAATGATTTCTTTATTCTTCTAATTCATTTAAATATATATGTAGTACTGTGTCAAATGTATTATACCTAAAAAGGATATGCTCTTATCAACTAATTTTGTACTAAATAAAAACTAGCATATTGCTTTTACATATGCTTATTGTTCTGAATTTAGTTTCCTTTAGGTTTTTAATTCTTAGTCTTGTAAAACATAGTTTCTTTTTTTTTTTTTTAATCAATTTCACCTGACTGGCCTACAAATACCCACGTCCTTCTGTTTTATACTTCAATATAAGTACAACATCTTTAGTAAATAGCTCTCTAACCAAAGTTTGAGATGTTTGTTATCTGAACCTGGTGGTCTGAGAAGGTCTAAGAAAGCTTTAAGAATTCACAGAAGTCAGCTGAAATAAATTGCTTTGTCCTTTTATGCACAAGAACTGAAAAATCTGCCATTTCTGTTCAGTGAGGAATCAGAAATATTGATTGGTAAGGTTTCTGTGTATTCCTCATGTTGCTTTTGTGTGTAAAATATCAGGAAAAAAGATTGTGTCATTCATTTAATGTATTTTTATTAATGTAATATTACAAATAAACCAACTATAAAATTACAACAGCCTTCCTCATTTTTTTTTTAATTAAAATAAAAAAAAGAGCTTATACAACTTTTGAAATCTTAATGTAGGCAGTTTTGTTTATTGCAGTCTCGGAAGGGGTCCTGTTGGGCAAAGAGAGGGTTTGCTTTGTGTTCTGTTCTTAAATCTATGTAACCTTTTAAAAAACGTATTAACAGGTGTCTAATATTTGTTGCTTTCCTTCTGCCAGATGCCTGCATTGCTGTTGAAATGCATGAAGTTACCTAGAGCATGTCTCATTTTTTGCCCTTTTTCTGTCTCTTATCTCTCCTTCTGCTTTTCAGTGTACACAATTCTGTCTAAGGTGCACTCTGACCGGAATGTATACCCTTCTGCTGGAGTTCTGTTTGTTCATGTTTTGGAGAGAGAGTACTTTAAGGGGGAATTTCCTCCTTACCCAAAACCCGGTATGAGATGCTAAGATCTTCCATATTATATACAAAAATATTGTTTTAAAAAATTGAAGTCTATTTAGTATACCTTATGGTTCAACATATAAAGGGGACAGGTTTTAGTTTCTATTGAAATATCTTCAAATGAAATAAAATGTGTGGTCCTACACTTTTAAAATATTCTGGTTTGTGGTCATTTGTGAAAAGATGCATATAATTGTGTATTGTGAAAAGTGTTATTAATTTGGGAAGGCATAATAACGCATATATATCTGTTATTAAGAAGTGTTCCTTCACTTTTGCATTAAATATGGAACTGTGTTTATATAATTTTATCTGTTAAAAATGCCATTTAGCTGATCACTGTTTCAGACATAGCATGTATCAGGCTATATGAAGGAGCAATTTGAGAGCATATAGTAAAAATGAGACAAAATAGAAGATTACATCAAATATGAGACTACTAATAATGTTTTCTCTCATTTTAAACAAATATTCCTTTGGCTTCAGCCTTCTTCCTATATTTAGGAACAGTTTAATGTTAGTAAGCAATTTGGTTTTAGAGAAGAAATGATGGTTTCCCAAGTATGGTTTTGACGTAACTAAAGCTAAAAGACTGATCACCTCAGGTTACAGTATGTGTAAGCAATCTGGTGGAGGTGGCAAGAGAAAGAGAGAGCATTCAGCCACACATGCTTATCAATAGTAAAAAGGAATAATATATCCAATTTATATAAATGTGCCATATAAATATGACTTTGCCTATAAAAATAGGAAAAACCTATGCACACATAATCAAAGCCTGTTTAATTAATAAACTTTTGAATTGATTTGAGAGTGCTATTATTAAAATTTGCTTTAAAGAAAAAGCTTCTGTTAGCATTGGTTAAATTTCATCATGAGTAAGCCCAAATGTTTTTAAAAGTTCTGCTCTTTGATAAATGGATGCTTTTGCTGACATGGATACCTGAGTCTTCATTTATGTCATGGTGGCTGGCAGAGTGAAATTTGCCGCTGTCCCAGTTTTCTCCCAGTTCTGGCACACAGATGAAAGGAATGTGGAAATTTTACTAATGATGGATTGTCTTACAGCTGCAGCCTCTCGATATTTGTGTGATTCAAAGGCAATAGGAATCTGGTTTCAGAGCCTGTTGAAATTGCTGTTCCCACAGACAATTGTGATCATACCAGAAATTCACTCTACAGTCAGATGTTGTCATGGTCCTTTTATTTTTGTCTGCTGAACTGGATCACTAGCATAGCCTACCTTGATGAAGGAAGGAAGAGCAAACCAGGATGTCTCACCAGTGACTTTTAGAATTTTCCCCAAATCATTTGTGATGCTGGGAAGTTGTTTAGAGCAGGGTGCTAATAAAGCCAGGGTGCTGGGTTTGAGCTCTGTATGAGCCATTCACTTAAGAGCTGGACTTCATGATCCTTGTGGGTCCCTTCCAACTCAGAATATTCTGTGATTCTGAATTTTGTGATTATGAATGCAAGAGATTAGATTACTGGGATGTCCTGAGAGAATTGTGAGGGAACTTCTGTTACACCTCAGGCGCTGGTTTGGTCTGGTTCTGGGTTATTTTACAATCAGATATGTAAATGCATATCTGAAGACTGGTTACCCTTTGGCAACAGGCCTCAGTCTCTTTGTCTCTCTCTGGAGATAATAGCTTTTCATTCCTCACTGGCTCAGTTTCTGCTTTCTGTGCCAGCCTGCCTGTTTTCTTCTTCCATCACTTGTCCTACAGTGGCTGCTGTTGCCATCTCAAAGCCGAGTTGGAGCGCAGGGCAGAGGTGTCTGTGCAGGCTAAGAATGGGTTTGACTGAGTTCCGTGCCTTGGCTGGATACTGCCTCAGTGGTGAGGATTTGGTAGTGGTCAGGCATGCTTGATTTCATTTACATAGGCTAAGATAAACTGAAGTCAAATGCAGATGTTTGTAAGAGTATCAATAGGAACCATGAGAACTGATGTACTGGTTTGACTTGAGGGGTTTTTACAGGTTCCAGTTGAACCATCGTGTTTAGTAGCCATCAGTGGATGCCTTTCACAGGAATGTCTGGTCCTTTTTTGAATTAAATTGTACTCTAAAGGAAAATGACTGCCAGGCTGTTGGTGCTGGAGACCTGTATGTGTATCCTAATGCTAACAGAAGCTTTCAGGCGCTACTGATTACATGGCCACTCTTTACAGTACATTGAGTGCATGGAGCCATCCTTAAAAACATAAATAAAAGTAAGTTGGGAAGCGGAATTAAAGGACTGAAACCTTTGTGCTTTTGTCTATAAGGAGGTTAGAGGCTTCAATTTGAGGTGGAACAGCTCTAAAATTCAGACCCACTACTTACTGAACACGAGCACTCAGTTGGCCAGGACTCTAGGAAGTACCAGTACCTTATCTTTGCAGTTGGTTACACTTTCCAGTATGAATTTTTTAATACCTATAAGTGCTAAGTGGTAGTTCACATATTTTTGATACAGTAAAGATTTGCAAATTTTAATTGTTTTTTTTCTTTTTAGAAAGATTCAGAAAACATAAGTGGAAGCAGAATAAGACTTCCTAGTGGAAAAATTTTAAATCAAAGCTTATAACATTTTCTTGTAAATATTCTAATATGATTTTTCTTATCTAGGTGAAATAAGTAATGATCCTATAACATTTAATACCAATTTAATGGGCTACCCTGACAGACCTGGATGGCTGCGCTATATACAGAGGACACCGTACAGTGATGGAGTGCTGTATGGGTCACCAACTGTGGAAAATGTGGGCAAGCCAACCATCATTGAGGTATTTTCTTTCAAAAGTTCAAAAAGATGTATTTTGGTTTAAAGTATTAAGGTTCAGAACTGTTAACAAGTACCCTCCTAATTTTTGAAAAGTTAATTACAATACTTAAAAAAAAAGATCATAAGGCATGGACACAGACTTGTGACATTAACATTTTCTCATAGGTACCATTTTATCCTCTTTAGAGAGAAAGCCAGATTGACATTTCATGTTTTACTTAAAAGGTATAACTAATAAGTAGCAATAACTAGTTAAGCTTAATATTTCTACATGCAATACCTTTTCACTTTTGCTTTTCAGCTTTCTGAGAGGCATTTCATTTCAGTAAATTATGACTATATTAAAGCTTTATTCAAAATATAGAGCAAAAAAAGTTTGTAAACAACTGTACTCCAAGGATAGCTGAATTTGGAACCTTGTAACATTTAACCTAAACATAGGCCAGACTTTTCCCCACTGGATAAGAGTGTTCAGTCAATAAACAGTTCTGGGGTTTTTAGGGGTTTGGTTTTTTTGTTTTGTTTTCATTTTGTTTGTTTGGGGTTTTTGTTTGTTTGGGGTTTTTTTCAATTATTTTTCATCAAGTATCTCCTTGATCCTTATTCATGTTTATTGATAGATTTTATTTTAGTTAGCAGTTTCATGTATTTAATTCTTTTCTTACAAGTGTAACAATAACAAAACTGTATTTTTGAGAGTTAGCTATTAAAATGTTTAAAGGTACTAATTATTCATTAAGCAGCAATGTGAAGGGGAAAAGGACTATATTTTCTACCATGTACTTCACAGACAGCAGACTGAATCAGACACTGTGTGGTTCACAGGGTTAAGAAATCTGCACACTAACTTTCTCCAGCCTTTTTGGTGCTTCATTTTGCTACATTTGTCTTAAACCCTTGATGAGGTTTGGGGTTTTTTTCTAAATTGCATTTGATGTAGTTTTCCTTCCTTAAGAATGACACCTCTGAATGTTAAGTTATACTATAGATAATTTCACCCAGGCTTAATTTATATACATGATTCAGTTTTGATTTCAGCAGGACTAATGGCATCTGAGAATTAATCGTGCAGCAGTTCTTGCAGACTTTGCTTAGTTTTATGTAGAGGAAACCATTATTTAAAATTGCAAGTTTTTAAATGGCATGTGCTTTTAGATTCTAGGATCTATATCAAGACCTTCATTCTAAGCATGACCCCAAGCCATATCTGAAATAAATCTTGCCTAGCATACAAATTGATGCCTTGCAGTTCCGGTCTTAGATGTGGCTTTTGAATTAATTCTGTGGTATGTGAGGAGAGCAGATCCCATTTGATCCTCTTCCTAGTACCCTCTGAGAGGAGTGATTGCATATTCCTGGCCTGAATATAACTTCCATCCTATTATAATTCCTGAGGGGTTGTCATGTGTAGGTCAGTTAATTGGAGGAGACCTCTTGATTAGAAGAGCCTAGCATTATGCATAGCACTGCAGTAGAGCAGGTAACATTCTTGAGCTCGAGCTCCTTTGAAAGCTGTGCAAAGACAGTTTGTGTTTGATTGAATATTCAGGACAGAGACACTCTGCTGTTCCTTAATTCCAGTGCGCCGGCCATCCTGGGAGCTCCCACTGCTGGAGTGCAGGCTCACAGTGGGTTCCGCCCTGCTCCTGTAGGGAGCTCGTACAAGCAGGGGATTGGCTTTTCTGAGTGCTAATGCTTCAACTGCTGCTGAAACAACCCTTTGAAAAAATAACAGTTGAGGACTGGAGAAATCTCGAATTTATTTTCTGTTAATTTTATAATGAAATTGTAATGTTACACAAGATCTAATTGTGTTGGGTAAGCTTTTCCCTCTCCACTTAAGTGAACCTGCAGAAGATACTCCACAGTATTTTTCCTTTTCATTCAAACCGTCTAAAAAAAGTGCAACATCCATTACTTTTGTTTATTTAACAGTCAGTGTCACAATGGTTTGTAGCTCTGTTTGCTGAGAAGCAACATAGTTCTGTCATTATTGTCACTTCTCTGCCTTTCCTTTGTCTCTGAAATGAGTGAAGTCTAAAATTAGAAAGAAAATTAGTCTTTTTCAGTTTGTTTCAGATTTATCATCTTTCCAGAAAAAAAAAGGTAGAGAAAATAATGCGTAATTATACTGATAACCAGCATCATTCTGCATTTCTTATGAATGAGCACTTAATCATGCTACAGTCTTGGAGTACAGTCACCACTGAGAAGTAACCACTTGCACACATTTCAGGTGTCTTAGATAAACTTTTAGTTTAGTATCCTTGCATATTTTATTCATGAAGGTGTACATTTCCAAAAACAAGAGTCACAAATGTTGCATCTACCTCCTAGTTATCACTTCCCCTACAGTTACAGATTCCAGGATTTTTAAAAAAACTGCTTGTGTTGGAGAAATGTTTGTGAATCCATTCACGGAGTGAAACTTCCCTGGGGCTGCAGCTAAAACTAAATCCCAGTCCCAGAGATGAGACTTGTTGGCATCCAGACACTTTTTCCTTTAAAAAACTTTCCGTGTAGTTTAGTTCCCTAGGAGCTCTTGATGAATGTAGATCTTAAGAGTATTGATGGAGGAGGGTTGGAGGCAACACAGGAAAGTGGAGAAACCAGTCTTTCTTTATGGCAGAACACTTCCATCAGGACCAAAATACATTATTTTCACATATATCCCTTGGAAAATTGTATTTGGCTAAAGACTGGTCAAGAAAATTCCAGTATCCTCACATGAAGGTAGTATTGCGTTAAATAAATTGACTTTCGAATTGTATTTTATATTAGTGAATGAATGTTCATACATTTCAAAATAAGGAGGAAAAGCATTTTAAAACTGATAAGTATTTCTAAATTGTCAATGTATCTTTCACTGATGTTTCATTTACCTAATTTTCATTTTTGCATTGTTGTTTTGCAATCCCATCTTTTTCACTCTAGATCACTGCATATAACAGGCGTACCTTTGAAACAGCAAGACACAATTTGATCATTAATATAATGTCAGCAGAAGGTATGTATGGAATATAGCTTGTTGTGTTTTGAACTGAGTAAGCAAAGCCATCTTATGGGCTCCTCTTTTTGAAGATAAATACTGTAAAATAGTTGTCTGGTGTTAAAGCCAAATGCAGGGGCACAAGTGAGAAGTAAGATAATTTTTCCTATTTTAATTAATTTTGTTATTTTAATCCAGATTATTTCTGTCATTCAGGACTGTTTTTCTTCACTCATAAAAAAAAGTTTGCCTTTCTGTTTTTCATTAAACTGTTTTTAATTTGAAATGTCCCCCTGTCTTTTCAAACAGACCTTACGTGAAGGATTTCACTCTCTTTCTGCATGTTGTTTAGTTTTCTTAGTTCTGCATGTGCCTTATGCAAAGAACAATTACGGAGGAAGATTGAGAAGACAACAGGTTATGGCATATAAGGACATTTGGACCTTAAAATTAGTTCTTTTTATCATGTGTTTACCTATTTACGTTCTGGAGTGTTGCTGCAGATCAGTTTTGACCCCCAAATTAGTGTGAATGTAATTTTATCTGTTTAATGAGTTCTCACCATCTGAGACTCTTCTCCTCTAGTCTGCTTCACCATCCCCCAGTTCTTTTATAAATAACTGAAGGTTTTCAGCTCAAGTAGCAGCTAATGGTACTCACTATTGAATTAAACATAATCACATTAGGTTCAAAATGAGCTTACTCAAATACAAGATTTTTGGAAAGGTGTATCAATCTTAAAGTAGTATTAATCATTACTTCAGCTATTTTGGAGATTTATTTTCAGATATATGGAGCCTTTGTTTAATGCAATGCTCTTTCTTTTTCATCACAATTAGATTTTCCTTTACCGTATCAAGCAGAATTCTTCATAAGAAATATGAATGTAGAAGAAATGTTAGCAAGTGAAGTTCTTGGTGACTTCCTTGGAGCAGTGAAAAATGTATGGCAGCCAGAACGCTTGAATGCGATAAACATTACTTCAGCCCTTGACAGGGGAGGGAGAGTTCCACTTCCTATTAATGACATGAAAGAGGGGTAAGCACGTGTCAGTATGATGTTTTTGCTTCATTTTCTTTTATTTCTTACTGAAAAGCTTAATATTTTTTCATGTTTTCTAGAAACTTTGCAATTGCTGTTTTATATTTTGGAATTAGATATGAAACATTTACTGATGTTCTGAACCTGATGTTAATATGTTAGATACCATTACAACAGGGGACAGTTCCTGTATATTGATGTTATAATCCAAGGCATACTAATACATTGCATTAATTATAAACCAGTTGGTAGTAAATATGCTTATTTTGTAATCCCAGTTTTACTTCTGAGCAGTCATTTGGCATGCTTTTCAGGTTTTTAACAGTTCCCAATTCATGAAACTCAAAATTTTGCAGCACGATATGATAGAGCATAGATTGCACTGCAATTTCTAGGAGCATTTAGCATGTAAGAGTGTAATTTTTAGCTGTACTTTTACTAAGGAAGTTACTTACGTGATTCAAGAGCACTGTGGACTTTCTTCGGAAAGTCATAAGTTGAGGTGACTGGGGAGCTCAGCTTACTGGGTGTAAACTGCAGGCATGCACTATTTCCAGTTGTGATTCATAGCCATAAATTCTGTTTTGAAATACTGTACTTAACTTGGAAACTAGCAAGGATTCAGTCTTTTAAAATATGGTTCCGATGGTGCTTTTCCCTGGTGAAAACAAAGATGCCTAGTTATTTTTAGATAATTTTAGATATTTTAGTGTCTAATAATGCCTAAGAAAGGCCTGAAGGTTCAAAATATGAGATATGTGCAGAAAATACTGTTTTTTCAGAGCCCTTTTGTGTCTCTGGAGTTTTTAAGCACATTTAAAGAAGGAAAGTGACTTTTGTACTAGCCAGAGTAATAGCAGAGTTGCTTAATACAAGTGTTTACGCTTCAAATATTTAGTTAGATAATGCCTAATATACCAAGTGGCAACCAGGTTCTAATTTCTGTTTCAGAATCCATTGGTACATTATTACCTGATGCAGAAGTCTGTATTTCCAGCAGCATTCCGTATATCTAAATATGACAATGAATAATACAATTAGTGTAGTAGCTCTTACTTTATGTATGGTAGTGCTAAGTGAATTATTAAGTTTACACTCAGCTTTCAGTATTCTGAAGCAAGTTTTGTTGGCAGTGCACAGCAACATTATGGAATCTTGTAGGAGAAGGTGGGGGTTTGGCATGTTCATGTTAGTATTAGGTTTAGAAATAACTAGTCATTGTGAATTTAATTTGAAAACATGGATAGAAACTCCTTAAAAATACAAAGATGAGCAAAACTAAAGATTTCCTAAAGATAAAATGATGCTATTTTAATGCAGTTTTCAAAAGTAGTAGATTTGCTTACATGGGGAAGCCACACTTGGAGCTCTCTGACTTCATAGAAGCTGACATATCTGGCAGTAATGAAACATTTACATTATGAAGCAAAACAGAATCTGTTGCAATAAGCAGCTAGAAAAATCCTTTTGGTTTCAGTCTCATTTGAGTGCTTAGAGAGAGAAGAGTTTATCATGAAGGAAAATAATTTTTAAAAGCAATTTCAGTCTTTAAGGAACAGCTGAATGTTACTGTGTACAGCAATGATATCTGGAAGAGTACATCATTGTCCTTTGGGGATTTGTGAGACATCCTGCTGGTCTGTCACTCATCTCTTCCTGCAGTGTGTATGTGATGGTTGGGGCAGACGTTCCATTCTCTTCGTGTTTACGAGAAGTGGAAAACCCACAAAATCAGCTGAGGTGCAGTCAAGAAATGGAGCCTGTAATAACCTGTGATAAAAAATTTCGTACTCAATTCCATATTGACTGGTGTAAAATCTCTCTGGTGAGTTATTTTATTATTGCATAAAAATGATACCTGTAGAAGTACAGGTAAGAGTTTTGCCAGCCTGGCCAGACAACTTTGCCAATTCCACTTTATTGTGACTGATATTTTTTTTTTTTTCCATCTAGCAGGCACTCTTAAGATTGTGAAAGGATTTTGCTATGTAGGCTAAACTATTAGAGTTGAGCCCTGGTGGAACCACCATATGTGTTTTCAATAGCAGTGAGTTCTGTAAATGGCCAAAGTCCAGGCCTTAAAAAACTAAAAGTAACGACAAGTGTAGTTTGTTAATTCAGAATGCTAATAGTGCTGGATTACACTTGCTTTCCTAAAAAGTGTGTGTATACATATATGGTTTCTGAGATACTGATTCTACACTGGCCAGTTAATTCTATGCTGTTAAAAAAAATGTTTCTGAAAATTGTCTAAAACATATTTTATGTTAAAAACTAAATAGAAAAAGGAAAGAAAATAATGTTGACTAATGAAATAATAAATACGAACATTCTTCTCAGTCAAATGCAAGAAAAATTATAACTGAACACTAAAGTATTTGCCATGAAAGGAGTATAATTCCCAAAGAGGCTTTTTAAGGTTATTTTCTTAAATTCCTGTAAGGAAAATCAAAAAATAATACACTATTGGAAGACAATGTTGCAGATAAATTTGAACAATGATGGTGAGGGTAAATAAAATAACTTTGGTGGTTGTTGAGCTGCTTCAGACATTACCCAGGAGGAAGCTAAAAGGGAGATATTAAATGCTGTTTATAATGGAAAAAACCATACTGAATATAAGGAAAGGTATTCATACACAAAATTGGATAACCTCCAATCCTTTCTTCCTATGCACTGTATACTAGAAAATCTTCTAGAAGGCTGGAAAATACTTGTTTCAAAAGAATATCCAGATTATTTGCTTTTTATTGGCTTTCTGAGAAATTGCAAAAGGTGCAAATGTACGCAGCAATGCTTACCAGCACTTGAAATAGCAGAAGGCAGCTGGTCTTTGGCAAGAACAAACTGTGTCAAGTCTTCCATTTCCTTCTACATGAAAGAAGTAGAACAGAGGTGCAGCAGCAAATGTCATTCCTTCTTGGTAAGGTTTTTAGATACTGTCTCACAAGCAAGCTCAGGAACATGGCCTAGATGAAGTTAGGACCTAGTGGAGAGCTGTTTGGTAGCCACAGTCATAGAAGGATTGTTAATAATTCCTGGCCATTCTTCGTTAATAGCTGGACGAATGATTTCTGAAATTAAATTTGTAGTACCCGTGAAACTGAAAGGCTCTGCAGGTGCATTGAAGGATAGGACAGAATTCAGAAAGGTCTTGAGGAATTGGAGAAACAACCTTGGAAAACAGATTGAATTTTAAAAGGAGCAGCAGAGGGACAGTGCAGTAATGCAAGGACAATCAGCAGTGCCTGTGCAGAAGGGAGAGTGGCTGGTCAGGAGTACTTATTTGGAGAAAAACTCTGATAGGATCAGTGGTTCATAAACTAATCATGAAGCAGCGTTGTCGTACTGGTTTGAGAAAAGCAGAGATCACCCTGGGATGTGTAAGAGGAATGGGCTCTCAGAGAAATGTAATCTTCTGCAGCAGCTCTAACACAAATTCAGCACTTCAAGAATTCAGCACTTGTTTTGGCGGTGTGCCACAGTCACTGAATTTAAACAGTCTTAGGGGGTTTACTGTTGCCAGCAGCACTTCTGTTGTAACCTGCTGCATCAGAGGGAAAAGGAAGCCAAGCTTCCCTCTATCTAATCACAGTCTGCTTTTCATGAGGCAAGCCGGGGGACAGGAATTCTCCCCAGATCCATGGGCTGGGAGAGAGTTGAGCTCTATTTCCCATATCCATAACGTAAAAAAGTGATTGAAAATAGCGCTGTCATATCCTCATCCTCACACTGTTCATGAGGTGGCATTGGCAGTTAGCACCAAATCAAAGAATGGATTTAAGTTTGGGGACCCCACATTCTGCAAGGAGGGGCAATGTAAAAAATGCTTCCTCTTAACACTGCTTTCTGACAGCTTGTTCTCACACCATGTGTGGACTGCTGTCAGTCACATCAATAAGTCCATATTTTTTGTGCATTGTTAGGGTTTGAGATTCAGCTAAGCAGCCAGGTGGAACTCAGTGTACCTAAAACAAATGATACTATGGAATTAAGGCATTTGAGGCCAACAAAATTTCTGACATTCCATAAAAATCTGTTCATCTATTGCATAAGATGTAATACAGCATTTTATGACTTAAAGTGTAAATTATAAAGAAATTACCATCAGTTGCAAGATTTCCCAGTGAACAGACAAACGGTCAAGCATGTAAGAAAATATATTTTATTTTTATTCATGATCTGGAGAGAGTCTTAAAGCTAACACTAATAAAATTTAACAGTAATATCTAACTGAATATAACAAGAAAATGGAGGCAGAAGGTTAAGTCATCTGAGAGTGGCAGTGAAATGCACTAGGAAATTTAGTAGCAAAACAGGTTTGTATTTCTAGGATCACTAAGTACAGACATAAAAAAATATAAATAATTACTTATGACCAGGAATGCAGGCTTCTGGAGGTTAGTTGAATTAAAAAAAAAAAAAAAAAGCCTTGAAACTCTGATCAGCTAAATGCACATCTCATGTCATGGTGCTTCCTGCATCAGATGTGTGAGGGAGACAATGAGCTGCTCAGTCCTTGGCAGCTCAGTTGATGCCTCTTGCTTTTCTGAGCACTGGATGTGAAGCTCAATACAAAGGAGAAGGAGGAGGAAGAAAATTGTAGGTATGTGACTCTTTGTCTCTGCCACCTTCATACAGGACAGGACAGTATTGTTATTTAGGAAGACTAGTAAGAAATTGATTAATTCTTCAAAGAGACATCAGTATCAGTTAATTAGTTTGCAATAAAGATGTTTAATGAATTTGTATGTAATTACTGTTTGTGTGAGATATGCCTAAAATTAATCTGTAAAAAAACAGGTATCTCTGGTAGGCACAAAATAGAGTAGTAATATTGCAACATTGCTTATCACATTGATCAGAAGCTTCATAAAATGTTAAGCTTCTATTATTATAAAAAAGTGGTTGGATGAAATTGTGTAGAATTTGTCAAATGTGTAATATGGATCTTTATATATTCTGTGGTTAGTTAAATACCTGCCTATTTTTACATTCTGTTACTTCGTTATTTAATCATCTTCTTTTTTCTTCTTTTTTTTTTCCTGGATATCAGGTTGACAATACAAAACAAGTTTCCACCTTTCAGGAAGTGATTCGTGGAGAGGGAATATTACCTGATGGTGGAGAATACAAGCCACCTTCTGATACACTGAAAAGCAGAGACTATTACCAGGATTTCCTAATTACACTGGCAGTGCCCTCGGCAATAGCACTGGTGCTTTTTCTAATACTTGCCTATATCATGTGCTGCCGACGGGAAGGAGTGTGAGTACTTTAACGCGCTAAGAAGTAACTGTAGATTCTTCTAAGATTATAATGCGTAGAAGATTATTTGTTAGAATATCTCCATTCAGTTCATTATAAACATTTAAAACAGGCCAAAAGGTATCTGATTGAAATACTGAGCTATTTCTCACCTAAGCACATGCACTAATTTCCAAGCGAGTGGATATAGGGCCTTTAGTTGTTCTGGAAAGGGTTAAAATACTCAACATACGCACAAAGCTCCCCAAAATCTCCACATGTGCACAGCTTCCAAAATGCCCCCAGCAAATAAAATACTAATAAAGGATCATTGGTTCAGGAGAATATTAAGTAATTCCTAAAATGCTAATTTTCATAACATAAACCTGGTTGAGGAGATTAACTGAATTTAGACATATTATAAAAGAAAAACACATAAAAGGAAAGCAGCAAGTAACGTGATTTCTGCCATTTCTTACACAAACTGCAATTCCATTTTGTCACAGAATTTATTTTAGCCAGAAGCTTGTTCTTTAACCTGCATTTTCATTTCCCTGTGTGTCTGTGTGTGTCTGTCACCATTATCACATCTCTCTTCGTGCGTTCAGCAAGGCCTCATCATAAACCCTGTTGCAAATGCTGCCAAGTTGCGTTTAGCAATAACCTTGTCAGCATTTCTACATCATATACTGTTTTCATCATCAGATAGATTTAATGTTTCAACTATCAATGCTATTATTTAATTCATAAATTTTGTTTTGTTTTTAGGGAAAAGAGAAACATGCAAACACCAGAGTAAGTGTCTTCTTTCCTGTTATTTTTCTTTTACCATTTAATTTTCATTATCAGTAGCTCGTCATGCTTCATACATGTGTGTCACAATCTTCTTTCATTCTCTCTAATCCATGGTTAATTCATAAATGTGAAAGCTGCTTTTAAATCAGAATCTTGGCAAGGATAGAAGATCAGAATAAAAAGGGTTTGAAATTAATGATTGTCAATTCAAAATAAAATAGTGCTTTTAGAATAAATATGTTAATATGCAATTAATACTCCTGGTTATTGGACTTCCCAGCCTGTCTCTTAAAGGCAGTGAACAGGAGAATAAATATCCTGGAAGGTATCCAGTGCCTATACTATGGAGTGTTTTGAAATTAATTTATGAGCTTTTATGAATCTACCACAAGAATCAGGAGTTAACCAAAACTTTAATTTTAACTGCAGCAAATAAATGGAACATTAGCCATAAATTGCACAGTCTTGGATCCTATGAAAAATACCTATTCAGACAGAAGAATCTGATGGAGTAATTACTGCCTTAAAAATTAAATAAATTCAGTATTTATTCACTTAGCTGTGTAAAGGTTGTAATTGTTGCACTATGGAGTCTGTAGCGTGCATCAAAGTCCTTGTACTTCAAGAATAATAACAATAATTGCAAAAGTCTATCCATTTTGATAGAGCACTTAAAAGACGTATTCACTGTTTTATTTCCTTCCGACCTAGCATCCAGTTGGTCCACCACAGTGCTATCCAGAAATCAACCAAAGAGCTTCGTGACATGTCTAAGAACAGAGAGATCGCGTGGCCGCTCTCGACGCTGCCCGTGTTTCACCCCGTGACTGGCGAGATGGTGCCGCCCCTCCACACGGACAGCTACGACAACACCAGCATGCCACTGATGCAAACACAGCAGTGAGTGTTCAGGTTTCTTGTATTTCTTAATACTCACTGTGCTGCACGACTTCACTGTGCATTCCATGTCGTCCAAAATGTGTTTATTATGGAGGTTTCAGTAATGACCCTCTAGTGCAAGATTGCTCGGATGTTTGCATTTCCAGCAGAAAGAAAGGCCTTCTGTTACAAGATTAAATGACTGGCTTTCAGTCTGCAGGCTTGGCAAGAAGCTTTGCGTGGAGCAGTTAGATTTCTGCATGTTTTGGAGAAAAACTACTTTTGACAGAGGAATGAATTAAAACTGTTCTATTTTAGACACCCTATCTCGTGACCCATATCTTTGGGGTTCTGGTATAAAGCTACCACTGGGTTGTTGGTAATTTCATACCAGAAAATTCAGACTTACTAAGTGGTTAGTCATGTACCTGTCACACATGGTTTGTGTTTGAAATGTTGACATTGAACAGAAGAACATATTCCTTTATACAGATAATAAATTCACACTTGCCAAGAAAACTGCTCACAGCTCTCTCCCGATTCCATTGTTGCCACCCTCTTTCCAAGACAGAAACCAGAAAAGTAGTTAATTCCTATTCCTTAGTGTTCATTTATTGGTAACTTAATGAAACTACTGAGACAGACCCAATGCTTTGCATGTGTTCTAATTCAGACAAGTCCGTAGAGCTGCAGGAAAGAGACATTTCTGGAAAGGCTTGGTTGAGGTGCCTGGGGCTGAGCAGATCTGAGGCAGGGGGCTCGGAAGTGGCTGGCATTTTTCAGTGCTGTGCTATAACACCAGCCCCAGCTGGTAGCTCCTCTGCTGGCAGGCCTGAGTGGCCCCAGTGGTGCCGGTCCAGTGCCAGCACTAGCTCGGCCCTAATTTACACATGCTTGTCCTGAATTCCCTTCACAATGTAGATCCATGCTGCAGGAGTGCTTTCTTCTCCCTGTCCCAAAGCTAAATTCTCCAGAAAGGACAGCTATATAAATTATTCCTTGTACAACTGCTGCAAAGTGCTCTGCCTCATCTTTGACAGCTTCTCTATTCAGAATAGCAGTTTTTGTGACTGGCATGCCAACTCCTGTACCAAAGGCTGTCTTGAGTTGTACATAGAGTATTTATCTGTCTCACCTACATTCTAATCCTTAAGTCCTTTCTGTAAAAAACCCTTAATATCTGGTAGCTGTTAAAATAGACACTTAAGCGGGGCACAAAAATGCAACTTTCCCTTGATAAGTGAACTTGTCTGACACATAGGACTGGCTGACTTTTCATTCATTCCACAGTCAATAACTAAGTTGCAAATGCTGTCACCTTTGCTGTATTCATGGAAGATGGAATATTCACTTATGGAAACCAAACTTCGCTTAACATCAGAAACCCTTTTTACCTCTAGCATTTCACCAAGTCTGAGCCTAGTTGACAAGTGAAATAATAGGAACTACTTTAACACTAATTGTCTTTATTTCATGGACTTGGACAACCTTTCGACATCTGTATTTGCATAGTGAAAATCGATTATTGCTTCATAAGCAAAAAAATGGAGTGTAAGTACTGAGCTTTCATCATAATACACTTCAGACTTTGTATGGAAGCATTAAAGATATAAAATGTTTTTTTATAGGAACCTGCCACATCAGACTCAGATTCCACAGCAGCAGAGTGCAGGTCAGTACTCAGAAAATACTGTAACTATTAAGTGACCAGTGTGGAGGAATCACTAGTCAATATATATACAGCCTGTGGGCAGTGGAAGTAATTTTCAAATATAGTAAAGTATTACAGAATTGTCATTCTAGCTTTTTTTTGGTGATACATCAGTGAAGATTTCGGCATGGGATTAGAACAATGGAGAAATTCTACCTTAGTACTCTGCATGAGACACTGGAATATGGTTCAGCTAATTTAGAAACCTCATATAAATAATTTTCTGTTACAACATGAAACTACAGCCAGATTCCCAAGTGCAGTTACATGGTTCGGATTCTGATACTTCTGATGCTGATGGGAGATCCAAATTTCTAATTCCCACCAATATTGGTTAAGCTCTGAAGAAGGAGCTCCTTATTGCTGTTGCTAGACATAAAGAGTTGATACTGGGGAATCTGTGGTGAGGCATATCCATGCTTCAGGTTTCCTGTGTCATAATCGTCACTTTTATATTGTTTTCACAAATGCTCATGTACTGACTGAGGTCAGGAATGACCCTCAGAGTACTGACTAAGGCTGACTTCCCTCTCTACTTAGCATCTGTTTGAGTAAAACCTACAGCCATAGCCATGTGAGAAGGAGTAAGGATCACACAGGGAAAAGGTACTGGCCAAATATAATTTAAAAATATGTAAGTAGGTATTTAGGCAAAACTCTAGAGAGATACACATGTTTTGAACATAATACAGGAACTACACCTCCAAGTGAAAGATTTATTTTAACTTAGGAGTTACATAAGCAACTCTTCTTTTTCATTGAAAATCCTTCTTCTTCATTACTGCTTTCGGGGATTAAAGGAGAATTTCGTATGACAACATTTCAAAGATTTGAGGCAAGTATATAATAAATGTTTCTGCCCATGTGGGTTGTTTTGTTATATGGAAATGACAAACGCAAGTATAAAAAGCCTGACTGCAGTTGTAGCTTTGCTATTTGTGTGCTTCATTGTACATATGCTGGAAATGGTGGATGACCCTGGCAGTCAAAGCCTTGATCCAGAGCCTGCAGCACTGGTTTGGGTTGACATTTAGCATAGCTCTTCACACTCACTACTGCAGGCATTCAGAAGGCAGAATAAAAGTGTCACACAGTGCTGCTCTTCTGCTACGACTGTGTTATTACAAGGATTCCAGTCTGTCTTGCAGCAAATGAGATGCAAGAACACCTGGTAATCCTGTGCAGTGACAGCAGTGAGGCGTTTTTGCAAAGGTATGAAATACAAGCTAGCACGGGTTTGTCACTTGTGAGTCGCCCTGAAAAACTGCCCTAAAATTAGATCTTAAAAATCCTCCTGTGTCTGTATCTTCTGTAGTACATTATTTTTGTAGAATACAACTGTTCTTTCATATTCATCACAGAGGGTGCCTGTGACAAGCTCTCAGAAATCCAGCGGGGCGGGTGCCGGAATGTATTTGGGCCAGGGAGTGTTTCCTCCTCTTCCCTTCGTTTATAATGACACCTTGCTTTGTAGCTCTCATGTGCAGGTGACCCTGCAAGCACTTCCATGACAGGATGGCATGTGCCTCTTGCAGTTTGTCTTCTAAAAGGGTATCCATAACTCCTGTTGTCAGAGGGTTAGATTTTTAGAAAGCTATGATTTAAAACAAAATCCAGGCACTACTAGGAGTTTTTTAGTAGCATGAGTATAAACTTACCTATCGATTTTATTGATGGAGTAAGAATTTACAGAAATAAACCACCTAAAGCCAAAAAAACTATAGAACTAGACATTCATTGTTAAATTTTCTTTCCTATAGAAAACTCCCAGTAATATACTCAGGGAATTTAACATACTATCAGTATGAATAAGAAATTTCTATTTTAAATCTTCAGTAGACTGTATTTAGTAGTTTGAAGAGCAGAGCATGGATAATAAGTGCTGTCCACTTCAGGAACTATCTGAATTCCCAATAAGGAATGGTTTTATTTTAACTGTATATAAAAAGGCAGACTTAATAGCTGACATAATGCTTGACTGTTTCACAAAGTTAAAAGCTAATTGGGAAAGAATTGTGTGAAAGGTGACCACTTATATCTAACATTTAAATTACACTGATGAAAATTGCTGCTGGTCTCCAGTTTGAAAAGATGCATGAAGTTTTATAATTGTCTATCAATAGGCAAAATTCACAAGGACTGTTTAAGGTGCTTTGAAAAAGCTTATAGGGTATTCCTAGAAAGCAAATGACTGAATATTGCATGTACACCATGTACCACCTTTTCTGTTTTGTGCCTCATCCTCCCTATGAAGTCTCTTAGATCCCAAATAGAAAGATAAATCCCCAGCTAAACAATCTTTTCCCAGCCCTCTCCCTTCCCAGAAGAAAGCAAGCAAAGCTTTGTCATGTGTATGTCATCTTTTGATCCAGGTTGTACTTGTAGTGTTTCTCCAATGTAGTTCTTGATAAAGGACTAATAAATACTATTTATGTGCTGTGCTCGCTCCTGAAGGTTCAATATTGTTGAAGCATCATGTACCACTGATGGATTATATAAATTCTCATCTATTTGCAGGTAAATGGTATTCCTGAGGAAAGAAAACTAACAGAAGCAATGAATTTGTAATCAGAGAAGGCAGCAAATTGTCTTACTTCTTTCTTTGTTCTGGTCAATGCATGAGTTTTTCTGGTGTATATTGTGCATGCCCACAGTATTATGATGCTTTCAGTGCCAGGAGTACAATCACTTCCATATAACTAATGTACTGTATCCTTTTGTACTTTGGACATTTTTGACAATTTGTAAACTGATAATTTTTTATATTTGTTACATTCAGAAAGTAATCTTTCATATATATATATGCATATATATATATATATATATATGTGTGTATATATATGTGTGTTAATAAATATCAAGCTTTATTCTGTNGTGTGTATATTGTGTGTTAATAAATATCAAGCTTTATTCTGTCTTGTGATCTCTCCTGAAAATTTTAACAGGAAAATCAAAACTTCAGAGGTTCAAAGGATTTTAGACTGTTCCATGGGATTGTATAATTGCCTAACTTTTGCACAGGCAAGGCAGTAATGGATAAGAACAAAAATTTGTGCAATATGAGGCTCAGAAATAGTATTGCAGATTTATTAGATTATTATTAGTATTAATTTTTTAGAGATTATCAAATATAATGAGCGAAGTTATTTTTGAAAAATATAAATAAATAACCCCCCAAGCAAAATATCTAAAATTATTCATGACAAAAATTGGATTTCTGTTCTTTTACCACTTGAAAACTTGTAAGCAATAAAACATTTAAAATCTGTCCATTCATTCATCTGGTTATGTTTGAAGAAACTGTTACAAAGCATTGTAGGCAAAAACTAATGTCTGCAAATAAACAAGGGTTAATTTTGTTACAGTATCCATGGACTAACTCTTTAAAAACACTCTTTAAAATATTTTCGTGATACTCCCAATGCCCCAGTGCTGTTTATTTTTTATATCCTCCACATTCTTTCTCTTTTTGGAGCACAAAGAGTTTCGGGAGAACCAGGGATTATATTTTCACATCCTAAAAAGGAGTTAATTAAAGTCACACTTTGCTGGGAGGTGGTTACAGCGAGAGGCATTTGTCCACGCAGCTGAAAGCTTAATATGGACTTTGTTAAAAGGATCTGAACTGAGGTTCCATATTTGCCAATAGATAGTCATAATTCATCTCCTGCCACTTTTTTCACCAGATTTTAAATGAATTTCTGATGCTTCTTTAAATCTTCAAAATACAGCATAACACAGGACTTCAGGGTCTGCAGCTGTAACAGCTCGCACCAACAGTTCTTGGGGTTTTACCTCAAAACATCGTATTGTTTTAAGCTGACACTTACACTTTGTCTTTTTTTCTGTAATATTTTCTCTTTCAGAAGCTGTATGTTCATCAGGACATTGCATTGTAAGCAGAAAACCGCGTCTGCTTTAAAATTGCTAAATGCTGGCTACATTTCCTTAGCTGAGGTTCCTGAAGTCTCTGCTAAGAGAAATTTGAGTAATTTTGGAATTTAAGACTGAGGGTAAAAGGAATCTGTAAAATGAGGTCATTAGAGTTTGTGAAAACACCAGAGCAGTCACTTTTGATTTTTTTTTACAGTTATGACCCCGTTCTGTCAAAATACAGAACCTTAATTTGTGTTGATTTTTAAGCAAACAATGATGTGTTTATGGGCTCGGACCTGAATGCAGGATCTCAGCAGATCATTAGAGCAAGTCCTGAGCTGCTTTTTAGATAACTTTTGTGCAAGAAGTATGGTAACTATTGCAGCAAAGTATATAATCAGTGCTCAGTACGTGGTATCTACTTGTATATTGTCAGATCCTCAATGTCAGTTTGCAAAGCTGCCCTGCGTGCTCAGCACAGCCCACAGAACGTGGCAGCAAATGCGTCTCACCACAGCAATCCTGCTGGTTGTTAGACCAGGAGAGGTAGCTCAAGCTACAGGCATTCAAGTTGAAAAATTAAAGGCAGTTTCTAAAACAGTTGGAATAAAGAGCCATTCCTACTCACTTTCAAAGTGGCATCCATCACGCCTTCCTACCTCATCCAAAAGATACCAGGGAAGAGACTGCACCAGTCAATCAGCCTCCTCAGAGACACCCACCCCTTCTTTCCAGCAGCTTGGATGCTTACCAGTGAAAAGTGAATCACAAAACTGCACACTGAGCTTTATAGTAAATTAAACATCTACATCTTTTATCCAAGCTGTGAAAAAATTCAAGTACAATCAGCATTTGGCTTCTCTTAGTTTATACTACTATTTTCAAATGTATCAGCTGTCAGTGTTTTGAAACCAAAATGAATGGAATGGATTTTAAATAATGATTTTTAATGCAACATACAACTAAACTTTGTAAATAGTATTGGGTTTGGACCATAACAATTTCTGCTAACTCCAGGATGACATGACAATCAATGATTACCAGTTGAGCTGCTCCCACCGTATTTGTATTAATGTAACAGTGCTGATGTATTTAAGGAAATGTCTTAAACTGTTACATATATGATTAAAGAATAAGTTTGTAGCAGTGGAGGCTCCATGTATTTTGAAAAGAATCTAATGACGTAGGCGACTCAGGTATTAAACATACCTGAACTATTTTATGATTGAAAGCTTCATTTATCTGAGGTAAGTTTAATAACAAATTATTTATTTTTACTTATTAAAACAATTACTCTGAAAGCATAGATTTGTAAAGCTGGTTAAAGATGCTTAATGGCTAAAGAATTAGTAATAGTTAAAACAGTAAATTCACAACCTCTTTTAACGTTGTATGATGGCAATATGAATTGATACTGTATTGATTAAGTTGCAACCAAATTAAATAGAAAGCCCTACCAATGTCTTTGTACATACATGAAATGTGTAATAAATAGGCAAACACAAAGTAGTCGTTGCCTGATTATTTTACAAAAGGGTGCCTGAACAACATTGTGTTACAGCTTTTAAGGTTGACACAATACCTGATGGTGGTGTCTGAGGGCTGGGGTGGAGCTGATGGCGCAGGGTTTGTTTAACTGGGGGCGATGCCTAAATAGGTGTCCTGACTGGAAAGGATTTGCAGCACTCAGTTCAGGTGCCCGTGTTAGAATCTGTCTATCCCCCTGATCCTACAAGGAGTGTTGGGGATCACAGAATCAAAAAATAAGCTGAGTTGGATGGGACCCGTGGGGATCACTGAGTCCGACTCCTGGCCCTGCACAGCACCATCCCCAAAAATCACACCATGTGCCCGAGAGCATTGTCCAAACACTTGAACTCTGCCCCACTTGGTGCTGTGACCACAGCCCTGGGGAGCCTGTTCCAGTGCCCACCATCCTCTGGGTGAAAAGTCTTTTTCTGATATCCAACCTAAACCTCCCCCGACACAGCTTCATGCCATTTCCTTGAGTCCTGTCACTGGTCACATGATTGAAGAGATCTGTGCTTCCTTTGCTTAAGGGACCCCTTCTATTTAGATAGGATTGAAGTAGTTCAAGTAGAAGCTGAATTCCTTAACCCAATGTCGTGGTCTTTGTCTGGTTTTTGGTAGCGGGGG